>LIAE01010006.1:169728-226801 GCA_002287525.1 Diploscapter pachys
AACGGACTTTCGAATTTTGCCGACGGAAATGAAAATTTGATGAGTTCCCCGGGGAAATTTGAAACTCTATACTACCACATCAATGCACTAGCACCAAATTCTAACTCTCTCTTGTTTGCAGTTAGAATTTTTAATTTTCTACCACCCGGAAAAACCCGGTTTCACGAAATTGACGTGTAGTTTTAAATTTCGAGTTGTTCGAAAATTTTGAACCTCTATGAACTGACCTGGAGTATTTATGTTTCTACGACTTTCTACATTTCTTCAGATTTTGGCCACGGTAATTATTTTACCACTAAATATTTAATCAAGCCAGAAAATTCTACCTTTATTTAGTCCATTTTGAAACATTTCGGTTTGATTAACAAATATCAATTTTTTATATTTGGATTGAAAAATCCAGATTCAGACAATGTCTCTGGTCTCCGAATATTCCCACCGATTTTTGCAAAGAACTCCAACAATGCGGGACGAATACGGTATTTTTTAGAAGTTAAATAATAATTTCGGAAATCTCTGTAGATTAGTTTAGTTAGGTTTCAATGTTTCTTGAAATACAAAACTATTTAAGTAAATTACCAGTGATTGATTGATAAAACATATGCAACCAAAAACAACTTCCGGAAGATTGAAGTCTAGAAATGTTCGAGGATCGAAAATTCAGGCACCATCATCGACTTGCCTATTCAGTCTAAATTCGACTTCAGCCCCCAAAATATTCTCTCTAATAATCGACTAAATAATTTGGTGGAATTTTTGCGTAAAGAAGACAGGAAACGACTCTCCACGATTTTATAAATCCGAAATTTCCGAGTTCAAATAAAATTTTGAAATAAAAGTCGAAACTTTTGAGTTTGCATTTTAATTTTAGATTAGAAAATCGAGATTTTAGTTTTGAATGAAGAAAGACTGATTTTGAGTTTGAGTTTCTTTTAAAATTTAAAAAATGCACAATTCTTAAGTTGAAATTTATTTTTCGTAAAAAACTGAAAATTAAACGAATTAGAGGTAGAGATAGAGTAGCCCAATAATGCCGAATAGAGACAGTAGGCAAAACGCTATGATAAGAGCGATGTCGATAGGCTCCAAATCAGACAGAATTCCTCCCACAGAGTCTGAGTCGCAGGTTTGTTGTCTAAAAATTGGAAATTTTTGAAAAACAAAATTTGTAAAAATTCCGTACTTTCTCTTCGCGACCAGATCCGTATACTCGAACCTCGGTTCGACCTTCGGCGACGAGATTTGGCTATTGGCGGCGTGAAAGTCGTAGTGCATTTCGTGGTGATTTTCAGCAGACCGAAATTGATAAGTCCGGGGTTCCATTTCGAGGTTGTGCTGCTAAATTTGGAATTCTCAGAGCTAGGCGGATTTTTATAGTCAAGCTGAAGAGATATAGGAGAAGGGGGTACAAGATCAGACTTCTCAAAATTCGACCCGCAAAACTCGCAAATTGACGCCCGCGAAAAATAGTATGTCATACTGAGGGAGAAAAAGAGCATGTATTCTTTCTCTTGAAGAGGTGCACTATTTTTTCTGTGGGTCGAATTTTGAGAAGTCTGTACGAGATAGGCAATTTTTCTATAGAAAGTTGATACATGAAAAGGGACGCACAACAGGATCTCAGTGGAACATTTTAGCTGAAAGGGGAGGCACGCTTGAAAAGTTTGGCTTAAAGCGCTGCCTAGGTCTTTAATTTTTTGAGGGTATTTGGAAAATTGTCAATTTCAAAATTTTACAACTCGAAAATAACATGTAAGACTAGGAAATGGTATAAAATATCCTTTTTCTTATGCTTTTCACAGTTTGCACGTTGAAAGAATCTTTAAAGTTACCGGATTCTGTTGATGGTGACCGTTCATATTTCGTCTTTGTTCATCGTGGGATCTAAAATGGGTATGTGTCACAGTTAAATATTTCGAGATTCTTTACAACGTTTCATTATACTGTATTTTGGTTGCAATAACAAATAAAACAAACTAGAAGGACTCTTGAGCTTTTTTTTTCGAAAAATTAGGAGAAGTGATTTTCGAATTTTTACCTGATAAACTGAGGATTCAGAATATTTTTGGGAGTGAAATATCCGTCGTTCGCATCTTTCCAACCAGAACCTCCCCCGGAAAATCGGGAATTTTGACCTCCGTAATCCATAAAATTCGAATATTTTCCAAATAGGTTTGAAATCTAAATGAGATTTTGAAAATGTAACTTTGGATAATTTTTACTGGGAAAATAAAAGTAACATATTTCAAATCTAAATAAACGAGTTTGGAAATGTAAGTTTCAGCAATCATAGCGGAAGATAAAAATCTGAAATTAAATAAGTTTCAAAATAATAGTATGATGAAAGGGCAAAAGAGTTAGTTGATTTCGAAGAAATAGAGTTCTAAAAATAAAAAATCGAAAAAATTGGAAAGTGAATAAAGTGGGAGGTTTTGCCAGTAATAAATCGGAAAACTGCGAAACTTTTGCGACACTTTCAATTTCAATCGAAATCATGCAGCCGTAAAAAATGCGGCGAGATTTTTGAAAGCTGGCAAATTTCTGGAGAAATTCGTAAAATTCGAGGCAATTTGACATCTGTTTCAGAAAAAGTAGACTAGTCGATTTTTGAAAGCTGCACTCCAACATACAAGACAAATTTGTGACAGAAGTTGTCGCGATAAATATTTGTCGAATAAGAACGCTAAGCGTTTTTAGGAAAGATTATAATTTCGTCTCGTTAGAATGGGGTAAATGATTTGAAAAGGGAAGGGGACTCTGAGCAACTACTAGGTAAATATTACGGTGTGCCAACTGATAGATCGAGAATATATTGGAGAGTTAGAGAAAAATATGGAGAAAATAGAAACCCTCGAATTTTCAGATAAGCGGAAAAAGTGCACCCACTCAATAGAACTTTTGAAAAATCCATGATATTTTTGAAACTAGATTTTTTACGATTTGGAAAATGCTATGTTGAAAATGATTGAGAAAATGAAATAGGTTGCGAAATATTTTCAAAAAATAAATATGTTGCAAAAGTTGCTAAATGAAAATCGTATACAAAGCTTTGCTCATGAATGACGGATAAATAGTGAAAGATTTCTGGAGAGCTTCGAGAAAAAGAAAACCAAGAAACAGTGTAGAAAAAGAAAGATAGCTCGCGCAGTCTGTTTGCGATTAGCATAAGAAGAGACGATCTTGAGGAGATGGCGAGAAATAGTATGGAATTTTTAGAGGGAAGTAGAGAAAGGAGAAATAATATGGAGAAAATGTAGAGAGAAAATGAAAATAGTACGGGTAAATAAGAAGGTAAGAGATAGAAAATATAATAAAAATAGTAGGGTTAATAAATGATCAAAAGAGACAGAAAAAAGGAATAGTAAGGGTAAATAAGAGGGCAAAGGGTAGAAAATAGCGGAAAAGAAAAACAGCATAATCCATCATGGAAAAGTCGCTTATTGGTGGCGAAAAATAATGGACTGACTATCTTATTTATTTTGACCGCCAAGGCCGGCTGAGATAAGATTTTATGAGATTAGCCAAAGGCTAAAAGGATAATAAGATGAAAACTGTATAAGTAATTGGAAAGAAGGTACATTTCTAGGAAAAATTTAGTAGAAAATATGGCCCCTAAGATTGGAAAATGAAGGAAAATATGATCGAGACGAACGAACGATAGGTTGAAAAATTCAAAAATTAGCGTATATTCGTGGTATTTAATAGAAATTTGAATTTCTAAAAACTAAATTTAAAAAAAACAAAAAAAAACTCGCCATTACTTCATCATCTCTCGCCCTAACCGCTAGTTTCAGATGATACATGTCCAACACAGAAGCCAAAAGTAAGCTGTGCGTTTATTTTTTTTTTTCTGATCACACTCATTTTCACTTTTTCGTATTTTTTGTTGTTTTTACCGTACCATACTTTTCGAAAATGACGTACTCTAAAATTCAGGCAAGCCGAAATCGACGCCAACCTCGCTGCAAGGCCGGACTTCGACAGGTCAGTAGTAAGAAACAACTTCATGATTTCCAACACATCTTTAATTTCTGGAAAAGCTATAGAAGAAAAACGATGCAAGTTGAAACTTCTTTTGAAAAAAATAACTAGAAAAATGTCACTTTGAAAAAATTCAGAATTTTCCAGACCGCCAAGTGACGAGTAAAGCCAAGGAGAAGGTCGGAGGACTCGAGGATGCTCCTCCAACGAATGAAAGCGGAACAGTTGTGGGTCCGCTCGGATCCAGCTACTCGAATCACGCAGCACCGCAACAAATCTCCGCTCAAGTCATCGAGAACTGGCGCGAAATCATCTACAGGATTTTCGAGTGTTTTTTTTCAATTTAAAAAAAAATTTTACTTCCACCCACATTTTATGATTTTTTAACTGGCCTGTTCTTGAAATTTTTTGGGCACGCCTTATTTTTATCAATTTTTCGAAAATTTCAGATATTGCTCGGAAAACTCGAAGGTGGACATCGTGATTTGCTCCCCCCAAATTCTCAGTACGATCGCATTTCTCATGCAGGTCGGAGAGCCAGAGGTAATTTAAAAAGTTGATTTTGCTTCCATTGTTCGTATGAAATTGAAAATTTTAGAAGTGAAAGTAGGATGCATTCTAATTATTTACTTGTTTCGAAATTTGATGAAATAGAATTTCCACGGAAATTTGTAATTAAAGCTTGTTTCGTGTAATAGTTCCAAATAAGACATTTCCAGGTAATGCACGGTCTGATCAAAGGCTTCATGCACGGCAAAAAAGAGCTACCAGTCACGTCTCCAGAAGCTTTCAGGCATACGGTAGGGGAGTCGATTTTTTAAAGAAAATGATCACTTTTTCCAGAAAGATCAAATCACCGATGCTACCTACGAGTTCCTGTCGAAGTGGCAGAGCGAAATACAGAACAGCGTTAGACCAGGTTGATTTTTAATCAATAATCTACAAATTTCTATTTTCTAGAATTTGCAGTTTTTTTAATTAGCATTTTTAGATACATTTTTCTACGCCCGAAGATGCATAGTGCATAACCAGTTCTGCAAGTCATATACATACCACACCTACACGGGATTCGTGAGTTTTATTCTAATTTTCGAACGTGGTTTCCATGAGTGACGTTGTTTTTAATTCAGGACTCTTTCGAAGTTGAGCTGAAGATCGCGAAAGAGGATGATATAGTGGACTGGGTCAAACAGGTTCTCAAGGTTCGCAATTTTTATTTCTCCACTTGTAGTTTTTTTTTCTGAAAAATATGTGCCTGGTCTAGAGAAGTGAAATTTTCATTTTTAAAAGAACACGAATTAGATAAAGCGAACTAATTTGAGGTAACAATTCCCGGCAACCCGTTTCGGCTGTGGTCTGGCTTGGAGCCTGGCGAATCTGAGATGACAGCGCCCAGAAAGCCCGATGATGTGGTCGATACGACAAACGCTAATCAGGTATCATCTAATCACATTTTATTTAGCCCCGGATTAAACTTAAGCCCTTCTGCACTAGTTACCTCCAAGTTACACTTACCCTTTTGTAGAAATTGTCTCCTTTTTCTCTTTTCCATTCTATTTCCCAAAAAGGGTAGGATCGACTTGAGAGTAACTAGCACAAGAGACCCAAAATTAACTCTGAGATTAAATTTTAAGACACATAGTCAAAGTTACTTTCAATTAAAAAACCAAGTTTGAATGTTCAGAAATGCCCCATCCTCCTATGGGCCTCGTCCTACAACTTTTCGCTACCGGCGAACATCGTCGAAAATGACACCATGTACTTCGATCCCACGATTACGGCAATTAGCGATGTGAGCTTTTTTCCAAATTATCTATTTTTTTTATTTTAGGTCACCCAAAAACCGTTGCCTATCCTTCACATGCGCTTCAAGACCCAACCGCAAAACCCGATGCGATTTTGGCCTGGAGGTAAATTTCAAAAATTTGAAAAATAGTTTAAAATTGAAAGAAATGAATTATTCTGCAGCTTTTAGGGAAATCTAATTTGTCTAGATTCTTTAAAATATTTTGAAAAATCGGAAGTACCGTAGTTTTTCTTTTGAAATTCCAAGGAAAATATTCTTTACAGCAGTTTGTTTTTCCAGACTCGAGTACAGAAGGCGTGCTAGACATCCCCCTGGTCAACAAGCGCCTCAACATTTTCATCATTTTCGGCCCGCTCAGCTTTCTCAAGGAGCAAATTCGATGCGTTCCGGACAAATTAAAGGCATTAGAATTTTCAAAATTAAAGAGGGTAGCTTTGCAAATTTTACAAACGATTTTCAGGAGCACAACGAGCGATTGCTGGCGTACGTCCCGATGTGGAAGCAGAACGAAAAGGCCATCAACATCGCCAAACCGATTATGGTAGGTTTCGGAAATTTTTTGGATGACTAATATTATAAGAAGTTGCTCGTTGATGATAAAGGATACTTTTGAAATATGAAAGATTTTTGAAAATTAAAAAAAAAAAACATAGTTTGATATGACATTCCAAATTCGGAAATCAACTTTTAAACTTTGAGAAATAGATGTTCCAGAACCTTTTCGAGTCGAACAGCGTCTTTTCGGTGGGCGGATTTGGCGATCTCGGGCCCGCTGATGCGGAGCCAAGCTACCAGAAGGGCAATCGAAAGACGCCAAACATCCAGCACTTTGACGGCGTCAACCTCATGAACCCACCGGACACGAAAAATACGTGGGTTTGAAATGTTTGGTCTCTTTTTGCAAAAATTGATTTCTTCTTCAAGAAAAATATTATTTTCGATAGAGAAGTAATTTTATAGTCTTTTTTCTGAAATTTCAATTTTCAGCTCGAAAATCCCGTCGTCGCACAAGGAGAGCGCAGTGGTCGTGACGACGCCCTATATTTTGCTCATCTGGGACGCGCAGAAGGCCATGCCCATCTATTCCTGCAGGTTGGGGCGATTTAAAATTTTTTTATCTGGCTGCGAATACTTTTATCCAAAACGCTATTTCTCTCCCTTCCATACTATTTTTCCTTTCCCTCGCTCTGGGACAAAAGTACTCGTAGCCTTTTATTTTATCAAAAACTCACTCTTCAGAGCTTATTGCCTAAATTTCTCTTAAAAATTTTATTTAAAACTGCTAAAGCATGTCTTTCCTTTAAAAATGAAGCATTTGAAAAGAATTAAATTTCAGCATCAACTACCCACTTCTTGACGGTGACGTGGGCGGTCAGAGGAACGAGATCGAGAAGGCGAAAAGGAAGCGGTGCACAGTGATGTGAAACAGCAACTTGGAAGCCAAACCCCAAAGTCAAAACATACATGCATTCTTCCAAAAAATGTTTAACACGACATTTTCTGGCTTTAAAACATTCAGAAAATTGCACTTTTTAAACTTAATAAAAAATGCCGAGTTTACAATTCGTGGAAAAACGAACAAATTTTAATATTAGATTTTAAAACTGATCAAACGAATCGAAAAAAACCACCCATAAAATTAATCAATTTCTCAAAAACGTGAAGATTTCAATAAAGTTTAGAGAAATGGTTTGAACTTTATTTTTCAACCGACAAAGGCTTGAAAATCTTTACCGATTTTTTGTTTTAATTCGCTATTTTTTTTACGTTCTCCTAGGTATTATTATCTCTCTAGTTGCTTCAGCTATTGTCAATTTTTCTGGATTTTATTATTTTCTCTCGTCTTTCACTGTCCTTGTTTTACCGAGCCTCTCGTAATTTTCGTACTAATTACCCCAATTATCGCGCTAATTACTCATTGAATTCTCCTCATTAGCCCTATTCTTGAGCTTTTCCGCTCTACGCCAAGGACGCGTTTTGGTGCACACTTATCGAACGTTGCTACGCCAAATTGCACTCTTTTCGCCCTTGCTGAATTCGTGCCAATTTTCCCTGCACCCCATTCAATTATTCGAATTCCCCTAATTAAACTAATTGTCTAGTATTTAATCACCCACTTAATTACCCCAATTGGCGCTAAGAAGTCTCCCACCAACCACCCAAAGAAAACATCAGTGGTTCAATCGATATCACGAGTTTTCACGCCTCGTTTATTTCACTCTCACAATTTCTCGGGCGAAACCGAATATTTTCGAATTTTACGGGGTTTTTGGAGTTCTAAATTCAAAGTTTCTCTATTGGGAATAATTCGAGGTTCCTCCCGAAACTTTGGAGGACGTAAATCAAGAAATCTCTAGAGAGAATCGATGAAACTTATTTTTATGGGAAAACTCGGTCAAGATGTTTCCATGTTGAAGAGTAGGGATACTTTGCTTGGTTTGGTGTATTATAATTATGAGCCAAAGAAAAAGTCACTATCGAGAATTTAGCTCTGGATATTATCAGGAACAGTTGAAACTTGTTTCAGCATTTTTTTAAAGATGGAATTCACGAGATTTTAAATTTCTATTTCCTGGCTTTCGGAATATGTATTTTTCGGATTTATTTTTTTGCGTTTAATTTTGAATTCCTGGTCAATTAAAAATAGGAAAACTTTTTAATCCTTCTTATAAAAATCTGTAAATTATTTTCTTTTATTCTCTTTTATTTTTCCAGCGATCGATAGCATTTTTTGTATTTTTTATTTTCAAAAAAAAACGAATAATTTTGGAATTTTCAGGAAATCGTTGTCTCTAGTCGATTTGACCAGCACATGCAAAGTGGCGGTGGCGATGGGCTGGCCGACGAAAGACAACAAGCCGACCTCGTCGACGGGCAGCGAAGCGAACCCAAATCGAGAAGGTAGTCGGGAAATTCCGAGGGAGGCACACAGTGAAAGTCAGAGGGAACAGTCGTCCTCAACTAGTGCGGCAGGTAGGAATCGACTTTCTGTAAAATTCACCAGGCTTTAAGCCTAGCGAGTATAGGGAAAATAAACACGAACTGACGAATGTTACAGGAGGCCGTAGGATTAGGAGAAATATCAAATTGGTCTTTTAAAATAAGTTGTTAAATTATACAGACAGGTCTTAAAATGAAATCAAATCTCAAGAGGCTATTTGAGCAAATCCGCAACACATGATTTATCTGCTTTTTAGACCATCAAGAATATAAATTTGAAAATTTTACAGAAAAATGATATGCTTTCTTTGAAAATTTGAATTTAACAAAAATCGAGTAATCGCTGAAATTTCAGCCGGTTCGAGTTCGGGGCAAAACGTACAACTCGCACCAAAACCGCTTCAAAACCCCTCGACCAACGCGACTTGCAGCTCGACTCCAGCGATGCCCAATTCCAATCGGGTCTATCCGGGTAGGTTTCAGAAAAGAAAACATTAAAGGTTCTTGAAACATCAAAACAGGAAATGTAGAAATTTATCAAATCTTTATTGAAAGTTACTTGGGGAATAGAAATACGAATTTCAAAAAATAAAGATTAAGGTGTTTTTAGCGGGCTACTGCTTCAAGCTGGTTTATGAGGATCCGAACGACATCGAGAGTCCCAAGGCACGCTGCCACAAGCGCATGCAGGGAAAGGTCAATCCTCAGGCCGCTCCAAACATGGAGAGGGTCAGTTTGGAAAATTTAAACAACAAATAAAAGTTATTTTCAGCTCAATTACAAGGATCAGCCGAAGGACCCCAGAGGGCTGCATCGGTACACATTCCAGTCGCCCAGTCTCTACGTGCCGGAATTTGTCGTGAGTCAACATTTTCCGTCAAAAGTGTTAATTTTGAACAAACCATGGACATGCCCCACTAATTTCTCATTCTTTCATTCACTTTCCAAGTATTTCTGAAACGTACTCACAAAATGTTTATTGAGCTGAAACATTTATTAATTGTTTTGATGCTCTTTAAGTGGTAATTTTTGAAAATAAAAAAAAAACCATGAGATTTGAAAGAAAAGATAAAATAAGCAATCATTTTTTAGATTGACGAGTATTACGTCGGCACGCCGCCAAGAAAGGAGGTCGGGATTTTCGAGCTCAATGACAACGTTGACGAGAAAATCCTCTCTGAGATCGTCAGGTGCGAAAATTTGAAATATTTTCTTTGAAACATACAAGAAATGAAAATTGGCTGTGCTTATGGTTTTGAAAGATCTTCTTGAATTTGTCTCAATATTAAGTCATTATCACAAACTTTGAAAGTTATTCTATTTCAATTTTTCCTGAAACATATTTAAGAAAGTTCAATCTTTTAGATTTTCAAAATAGTTTGAAAATATTGAATATTTTTCAGAAAGGTGGGCGAAACGCGGGAAATTTTCGTGTACAAGAATCCGAAAACCGGCAAACACTTGAAAATGGCCGCCATCATTTTCAAGTCCGCCAAATACGCTCAGAA
Organism: Diploscapter pachys; assembly: GCA_002287525.1. Taxonomy (NCBI): domain Eukaryota; kingdom Metazoa; phylum Nematoda; class Chromadorea; order Rhabditida; family Rhabditidae; genus Diploscapter; species Diploscapter pachys. The sequence goes on from LIAE01010006.1 coordinate 179,965, forward strand.
ATTCGTCGAGGAGTTCAGGTACGAAAAAATAAATTTAGAAAAACTTTAAAACGTAGCATTGTTTCGGTCAAATTAAGTGAAAGTTGGTGTGTTGAAAAAATGGCGAAAAATAGGAAATTTCGTATCACACTCGTTCCATTGTCCCCCGCTGACCCCTTTTTATGGGCTCTAGCCTCCCTCTTTGCGCGCATAGCTCAGACGGACATTTCTCGCAAGGCGCCTTTTAACACACGAACCGCCACTTCATTTGACCGATATATATTATTGGAATTTCAGTGAGCATGAAAGAAAGTCGACAGAGCCTCCACGCAGAACGATCATGGGGACGCCGATCACCTGCTTCCTCGACCCGTACCGTGAGTTTCAAGCAGACGTGCAAGTCTTTCGAACCGCGCATTACGTCTTAATTGATGGATTATACCAGCCAGTTTTAATTACTACGCCTCATCACAAGCTTAGAGATAATGATGAGTCTTTGCGGTTGTTTTCTTGCAAGTCTGGTTTCAAGATTTTAGAAATAGGTCCAAAACGAAAACTATTTGAAGTATTAGTTGTAAAAAAGGCAAAATTAAGTTTTGTGAAGATAAAAAAAAACGAAAAATTCGAATTCCAGTGACCCTGATCAACGAGCGCTATGAGGAGTTGATGGCCTGCTCCGTGCCCCTGCCCAAACACCTGCGCCAACTTCCCTCTGCCTTGCTCGTGGAAAGACGGGAGGCCATTTTGGCGGAGAAACGTGAGATTTTAGAAATAAAAAATACTGATTTTTGAAAGAAACTTTCGTGGACCGTCTCTTTATTGAGTTGAGTTTTTTTTCTTGAAATATTCCTTGAAAACTCGGGAACGTATTTGAAAGTTGAATCGTAGATTTTGAAAATTAAAAGCGTAGACAAAAATGATCTAAAATCGAAATAATAAAAAAGAAAATAATAATGTAGAGAGCAAATTTCAGGCGGTCTGTTGCCCCCGCCTCCAGCACCGAATCTGTCCACGATTCCAACCACACCGCCCTCCGCCGATCTGGCAGAGGACGACTCCGATTCGCCTCAGGAAGTTAAGTCGCAAACCTTGCAAGGCTCCGGCGCAAAATCTAGGTCCCAGGTTCCGCCCAGCCAATCTCACGATCAGGTAACAATGCGAAAGATTCAATTTTTAAAATGAACAAAAATAGCTAAAATAGGAAAGAGTGAAATTTTTGAATGCTGAAGTTTCGAAGAAGACATTTGAAAGAAATCAAGCATTTGAAATTTGAAACATTTAAGATCCCCTCAAAATGTTTCTTTTATTTTTATTTCTGAGCTAGAATATCTCATATCGACTTTGATGGAAGCTCGAAGTCTTTAGTTTTTTAAGCTAAATGTTGAAACATATCAAAAATATATGAGAGAAAATACGTATGCAAAATTTGGAAAGCTATAAATTGAGCTAAAACCCAATAGCCAGATCGAGAGTGATCTAATTTTATGGAAAACCTGAAACATCAAGAATGTAAGTGAATTTAGAAGACAAAAACAATGAAGCATATGTCAAAATTCAAAGGTTTTAAAGTAATGAAAATAAAATAAAATTGAAAAATCCGACCTAAAAATGCTCCTTTCAGGTGACCCTGCCTCCTCCCCCTCCCACTCCGACCCTGCCACCCCCTCCAATGCCTCCCGAGTTCCTCATGCAACAGCACATGAACATGATGCACATCGGCTATCCCGGACAGCAGCAGAATATGGTGTGTGTAGAAGGAAAAATGAGCGCTTTGCAACAAATAATGAATACTTTCTAACTAGTGACGAGTACTTTTCATAGAAAAATGAGTAATATTTGGTTAAAAATCCTTTGCTTCTTCTATTCTCGTGTAAAATCTCTCAAGGACTTGAGATGACTAAATTTGAATAATTTTCGAAGAAAAAAAAGGATAGAATAGGTTTCAAAACTTCTCCATACTCGATAGTAAAATGCTTCGGCGATTATTCGGTAGCTATTTTTAACAAGATATAGACATTTTTAATTTTCAGATGATGAGCGGATACCACCGTCTTCAAACCAGCTCCGGTCAGCCGATGCAGCGAACCTATCTGCCTCCGCCAGGTACTCGAATTTTTCTGAAGCTTATAAAATCTCGAAAACTTTTATTTGTTAATTTGAACTAGGTCATTATTAAGCTCTTCAAAAATGCACTCTTATTTCTTGAAATTTAGAAACCTACAATTATCGAATTTAGGGTTAAACAAAAATAAAATGGGGGAATTCAGGAGCGACATCAAATTTTGAAACTTACACTTTCGAAAACATTTGAAAAATATTTTTAGGAGTGATCACAACCCCGGTTCTGGCAGCGCCGCTCAAGAATGCCAACAAGCCGGAGATGATCCCGCCCTCCTCGTTGGCGTCGATCTCCGTTCCCCCACCCCCGCCGACATTAGGAACAATTGGCATGCCCCAGTCGCACCAATCCTCCTACAAATCGCCTGCAACTCCTCCCCCCACCTACAATCATCAGGTAGGTTGAAGAAGAAACAACTAGGAGGTTTTTTTCGAAAAAAGTTCCTGAGGAATACCTTTAGAACATTTTATCAAGATTTTCGAAAAAACGCAATGCTGAAAATTGAAAAAGAGATCGATTTACTATAGGAAATTTAAATATGTTAGGAATTTTGTAACTGGGGAGAAACTTGAGACGAAAATCTTTCCAAATGCTGTAGGATATCGTGAGAACAGGCAACACATGTTTTTTTTCTCATTTTCAGCAAATATGAATTTTTGCGGGATAAAAGAAAGAAGGAAGGAAAAAAGAACGGTCCTTTTCGTCACTTTTCGAAAGCGAAGGAAAAAACATTAATAGTGGCTGAGATATTTTACGCTATTTCTCCATGCGTAAATCGAAAGTGGTCATCGATTTTTGACCAACTTTTCTTAGAAATTTATTATTCTCAGAAATTATTTGATACTTTCTATAGAGCATCTTTTTCTACACGTTTCGGGAAATATTTTTAATTCTTAAAGTGATTCTCTGAATTTAAAATACCTGGAAAGTATCCTTCTTTGAACATTTTGACTTCCTACAGGGAATTTCCCTCCTTTTCAAGAACGTTTGATTTTTGTGAAATAAAAACAATTTCCAGAACTCGACTCCCTCGCGAACCCCGTCCACCCAGTATACGGAATCGCTGGAGGCACGAGTGAAAAATGTGTTCAACCTAAGTTCACATTCGCACAGGGAAAGTCATCAGCAGCACCAGCCAACCAGCGCCAAGAGGGAATCCGATATGACCGCCTACGTCGAACCCATGTGAGTTCGGGAAGAATGCGCAAAATCTTGAGATTTTTTAAAACGGGAAAAATAAAAGGTTTATTGACCCCCTATGTAAGTTTGGAGATAATTATAGAAATTTTTGAAACATTTTTGATAATTAGCGATTTTTTAGATTATATTTTGTAAATACCATAAGAATCAACTGAAATCTCCGAACTATAGAACAATTAACTGAATTCTTTGAAACATATCGAGTTCAATTTTGAAATTGAAAAAAAAATAAAATTGATAAAAATAATTTTAAAAATGTTTCAGTAGACCCGATTCCTCTATCGACATGAGCATTAATGGCGAGGAGGACATGGACGTGGAATTCAGCTCCGAGCCTGAGGAAGAGACTGAGGAGGAGAAAGAGGAAAGACTGAAAAGACAGCAGGAGGAACTGGTTAGTTTAGAGGAGGGACTTGTATTTTGTAAATAGAAGATAAGGGAGACTTATTCTTTGAAAATGTGGAAACAAAGATAAAGACATAAAAGGCCGCAGAAGAATTGGTAGGACTTAAAGGGGGATCTCCAGTTTTTAAAAAGGGACTTCTATATCTCCAAAGAAGAGGTCTACTATTCTTGAAATTTTCTGAAATGAAAGTCAACATTCTGAGTTACTCCAAATCATTTCCATGAAATTTGAAAATGTCTTGTCTCATTTCGGAAAGATCGGAACCTATTTTTGATATTTCCAAGTAATTAAATCAACTCACCGCGTTTTCATATTTTGTTGTTTTATTATGGGAATTTTGAAACATCTAAAAAAATTTTAAATTGAAAAATGAATTGATTTTTTCAGAAACGCGAAGTGGACCACCAAGTTATGGCTGCGTTGCGCAGGACGTGCGAAGAATTGCAGCAGGTCGTTCTCAACGACATCATCAAGAAGATGGAGGCTTCTGGCAGACAGGTACATTGCTCATTGAGGACGATTTTAGCCCGCTACTTAAATTTGGAGGTCAAGCTTGATCAGACTTGCGCAAGAAACCAACTGCAAAGGTTCTGAAGAACCTCTAGCATGTGATGAGGGATAAAAATTCAAAACTGTCTGAGATAATTAGTTAAATTAGGCATAGTTCGGTTCGGAAAAAGCGCAAGTCTGAGCTTAATTTTAAACTAATTAAAATATTAGATCCACGAAGATTTTGAGAACCGAGAGCTGAAATTGGCATAAATCGGAAAAGAATCAAATAAGAAAGTCTGATTACAGAGGATCGAGATTTTCCTGCTCAACAGACGAATGGAGGAAGAGGCGAGGAGAAAGGAGCAGGTACGGGCATTCGAAAATTATAAAAGTGGAAAAATCACTTTGAATGCATGCAACTTATTTAACAGCAACAGTCTTAGCTTTTTTGCAACTTATCTTTCAGAAAGCTTAAACATATCTATAAATTTTTCTAAAAGTTAGCATGTTCAGGAAGCGGCGGCTGCGAAACAGGTCACGATGCCGCTGTTTGTGAAGCAGGAGGTTATCACTAAGCAGCCTGATTCAGTCACTCCGAGCACCAATTATATGGTGGGTTTCAATAAGTTCGAAAAACAAATTCCGGGATAGGAAAAATGAGAATTTCTAAGACACAAAAATCTGTCGGGAAAAATGTTAGAAGTGAAATATCTTTTCAGTGGGGAAAAATTTAGAAATCTAAAAACGAGAAAATGACCCTAAACAGAATTATTAGGGGTTAGGGAATAAGGAGTGAATGACCTCATATATTAGACATCTGTTCTCGGACTGATCCTGTTTTTCTTTACCCTTATCTTCTTTCTTTCTTTCTCTCTCTTCATTCTCTCTCTCTTTCTTTAACCTTTATGCAGTGACGCTCTCTTTTGGCGCGTATTCAAGACGTTTTCCCTTCCTACTCTTCCACTAGCAATAATTCGCCTATGTTTCATCTCAAAATTTGATGACCGTAATTCTAGCCATCAAAAATGAAGGGCAAGCTATTACCGATGAGGTTTAATTTTTTTTAATTTTAAAGGGGTGGAGCTGATTTTTTCTCGATAAAGAAATTGATAGATTAGCGTTTTTTTTTTTAGAATTTTAGAAAGAAAGTGATTGATTTTTAGTTATTCTCTAGAAAATGATCTGGGCTGAAAGTTGAAAAACAATGGAAAAGAACATTTTTTTAAACTATAAGGAAGGAATAGGGGTGGCTTATTAAATTTTAAAAATTTCCAGAACTACCTTGTGCCCGGCAGTCGACCGGTCGCTGCGGCAGGGTCGCCCACCTCCTTCACGTCGTTCCTGCCCAAGTTTCCGAGTTTCAAAAGGGTAGGATTTAAAAATGTTCACTTTTCTAAAAGAACTCATCAAATTTTATCCTCGTCACAAAATGTTCTTTCTGATACAATCAAAATTTGCAATTTTTCCATTCTCAAAACTTGTCTTTCTGATAAGGAAGTGAATTTCCAAAAGTCGATCTTAGAAAGAAAAAGTACAAATTTTTTTAGAAATGAAAACATTTTTTTTTTTTAATTTCCAGAAAGCCCTCCCTACGCCCCGCCGCCAAGCACCGGCCGCTTCATCCAAGTCGCATGCGCGCTCCCATTCCCGTTCTGCATCCTCGCCCTCGTCGTCGTCGAGCTCTTCGGAAAGTTCCAGGTAAGGATTCGGAAAAGTCAACAAGGGTACCCCCCTGAAAATTTTGATGGTACTGTTTCAAAATGTAAAATTTCTAAAGGGAAAGACTTGAGAAAGAATTCTCTGAAAGGGAAATACGAATGTTTTTGAAAAGATGAAATGCAAGCTTGGGCGTACTCAGATCAAATTCTTCGAATTTCGGTCGAGAATATAGATTTTTTGAAACATAATTTTTTCTTCCAATTTTCGAAAATCGCAACTTTTCAGAAGTTCCTCGCCTGCCGCTAGCAGTTCGTCGTCTTCGGATGATAGCTCGACGTCGGGAGACGAGCAAGAGGAAAATGAAAGGTTGGGTTTTATAGAGCGGGATAGGACTGATTTTTAAGGGTAGGGGTGTTCGATTTAAAATGTTGCAATTTTTCAGCGTGCCCAGTCCAGGCGCGAGTTCTCGAGCGACTTCAAGCTCTGACATTGTGAAGCTCAACTGCAAGCCCAAAGCAAAGCGACTTTTGTCTAGCGAGGATTCAGTGGAGTCCAGATCCAGGTAAATTTTAAACTACAAACTTTGGATCCAGACGTTGGAACGTTTTCCACTGCAAAAATTCGTCGTCATCATCTCTCGTCCCATTGTTAAGGATAGTAATTGTAAATCTGACTGGAATAATTCGCGCCGCATAAGGGGTATTTGCGGCGAAAAACGTTCCAAATCTGCTGGAAAGTTTCTATGTGATTACATTTAATTTTTATAACTTATGACTTTTTTTTTAATTTGTAGTATTTTGCCATTTGCTTCGGGAATTTGAAAAAGGAACTTTAGATCGGCAGCCTCCTTCAGATCCACGGAATCGGAGGGCGATGCTTCAAAGATGTCGGCGGACGAGGACGCGATTGAGGCTGAAGAAAATGTGCCGCCCCCTCCTGAGCCCGTTCAGGTGCGGTATTACGGAAAAGAATGGCTGCGAGTACTTTTGTCCCAAACGCTTTCTTTCTCTCCCTTACTCTAGTTCCCTTTTCTCTCGCTTTGGGACAAAAGTACACTCGCAGCTGAAAAAATATTCATCCCTACCCTTAAAGTTAGCTTTGAAAAGATCCATGCATACATGCTAGATGTAGGGCTAACGAAAGTTGCAATTTAAAAAATATTTAGTTAAGCTTAAAAATACCGTAATTTCAGGAGTTGAAGAAACCGGGCAGACCCAAGCGCCAGGCCACCATCAAACACAAGTTCATCAGTGTCAAGGTGGGAATTTAAAAAAAATTCAACGGACGTCCTAGAATGATTTTTCGAAATCTGTGAAATGTCGTGCAACGACTAAGCAGAGCACATTTCAAAAAAGTTGAAATTGTCGATATTTCAGGATCTCTCTGAGGATTCGACCAATAATGCCAATTCCATTACTACCAATTGGAACAAAGAACCAATGGAAATTGGACAGAGTGAACAGGTTAGAACAAATTGAAAAAAAAAAAGTTTAATTAAAAATTTAAACAAAATTTCTTTTCAATTCTAAACTTAAAAATTGAAATTCTTGAAAAAATACAGCAAACATTTTTTCAGCCCGACACTGTCAAAGGCGTTCCGGCTCTGCTGCTGTTGGACAGCGCCGACGAATTGGAGATGAACAAGCAGCGAGCCGTCGAGGAACAACAGGTACGAGGAAATTTGTAATCTTAAAGGGGCGGAATAAAAGTCTCTGAATCGCTTCCTTAAAAATGACATTTATAAAGGACTTCTTTGAAAAATCTCCTAACTTTTCAATATTTTCTATTTTTGAATTTTCAAGGATAGAATAATAACTTATATTTAAAAAAAATACAAATAGCAATAAGAATTTCTGATTTTCTAAAAATTAGGACAACATTTGGAGAGAGAACATACACGCTTACGAATACCATTCTCATCTAACTGAGCATTGCTATCCGCAATCGTGGCTGGTGGGTCTTTGGATGCCATTTTTGTGGAATGAGAATGCTTTGGTACCATTTTTGGCTGCTTGATAACCAATTCGATACCATTTTGGTACAACTTTTTGGTTATGCTTTCACCAGTTATAGCTTTGCACTACTGCACTTTAGCTTCCTAGAAAATTGAATTTTAGATCTATTTGCATGAAGTACGTTTCAAAACATGTATATAGTGGTTTCAAATTTCACTTCTTACTTTTAATCATTTATTGAAACCCTAAAAATTTCGTTTTGATTGGCTTGGCTTGCTTTCGTCGTGGTTCTGCTCGTTTTGCCTGATTTTTTGAAGTTTTGAGAAGGAAGATTTTTAAAAATTGCAGAAAAGCGATGACCAAATTGTGGAGGAAAACGTGCGAGCCATTTATAGCAAAATGTCCGGGACTTTGGTGAATAGTTTTTGAAATAAATTAAAAAATGAGAGTAAAATTGAATTCAAATAAAACATACAAATTTAAAAGTAAAATTGAAATTTTGAAAAATTTCAGGTCGCCCAGGCAGCCGCGCTGGTCCCGCTCCCACCTCAACCCGAGCCTGTCGTCAGCCCACAACCACCTGTTGTTGTTGCTGCGGTTCCGATCAAAAAGCTGCCAACTCCAAAGTAAGGAAAAGTCGAAATTAAAAGCTGAGGCTATCTTTGCCTAATCAAACAAATTTTAAAAAATTTATTGCGATGTTATTTCGACCTAATGCTAAGTCTATTTCGAGTTTTATTTGGAAGTTAAATTAGCCTAATCTCGAGGCTCAACGATATTTTGAGCTTCTCTAGATTTAAATTTTAGGCATTCTGACATCAAAATAAAATTATTTGAACTTCAAAATAAGTTTTTCGTGATTTCAGAAATTAAATTTTAGAAAAAAGGTAAAAATCCGCCTGATTTCAGAAAACGCGGCCAGAAGCGATCGAACCCCTCCTCATCCAACAACGAGAACGACGAGCGCATTTCCAACGAGCTGCTCAAGCTCATCACCCACTTCAACGTGCCTGTGTAAGTTTCGAAAAAATCCCAATTTTTAAAAGTAGGCTTCAAAAATGACCTCTATTTTTGGAAACAATTATTAATTGTTCATAGGTATGCGGCATAGTTATTACTAGAAAAATATATGTTCGGTTCAAATAAATTTTTAGATTTGGAGATGAAAATTCTTGAGTTCAGAAAATATGGAGTTAGAAACGTTTTTCAGACGTCCCATCTCTCCGGAAGAGCCTCCAAAGGTCGAGTTCCCGTACAGGACGGCCGAGTGCGAAGAACGGATCCTGAACGCTTACAAGGTGAGCATTTCTTCTAAAAAGAAGTTTCCTTTTATGAGTTTCAAATTTAAAAATCGAATCTCCAAATTTTGCAGTACGAACTTGACATGGAAGACCAGAAATACCTGGAAATGGTGTACGCGGCGGAGAAGAAACACGCGCTCGTCGACTTCCGAATGCTGCCCTTCGTGCCACCCGCCAGAAAAAGGGTAAGGGTGCAATCCTTCAAAATATTGATTTTTTTTAATTATGAATTTTCGTTTAAGATTTTCACTTTTTATAAAAGTTGGAAGGAAAATATGAAGCTTCTACGATCGGAAAAATTTAATTTTTGCAAAATGTTCCCTAATTTCCAGCCCCGCGTGACGCGTATCGGTCGGATCGAGCAGTACTACGAGGACCCCGAGTTGGACGGTCTCCTTCCCAACGAGGCTGGGTGTGCGCGTGCCTCCGGGTTCCAGAAGATGGACAGCGTAAGAAATTTTTAGAACTTCGAAAAATATTGCCGAATTTTTCATTCTTTCTATAGAAATTTTATGATGGTCGAGAGGAATCAAATCATCAAAATCTTTTAAAGATAAAATGACATATTTTATGAAGTATATGTCTTGAAAGCTAGCAGAATATCGCAATTTCAGAAGATGAAGACGCGGCTGATTCGTCGTCCCGAAGAGCACAAAGACAGCACTGATATCTCGATTCACGATGAGACGGCCGTGAGGCATCAGGTGCAGGCCAACAAGGAGTCCAAGGCGATGCATCGCAAACTGCTCAATTTGATGGAGATGCCAAACACCAACGAATTCTTCAAGGTCAACCAGCTCAAGGTCAGTTTGAAATTAAAAAAAAAATAATAGAAGATGCACTTTAAAATAGTGCATTTTCACTACATCAAAAAGTGGGTAGGTTTCAAAACGCTGATAAAATGTGAAAATTTCTTCGATGTGAACCAAAACACTTTCAGCACTGGTAGAAAATTGAAAAGGATCAAATTTTCAAATTCCAATAAACTCGATAAAATATCAAAATATTCTAATTTTCGAACTGTTTTCAGTATCGCAAAAAGATGATCAAATTCGCGCGGAGTCGCATTCACGGCTGGGGCCTCTATGCGATGGAGCCGATCGCGCCAGACGACATGATCGTCGAGTACATTGGCCAAAAGGTAGGCGTTTTTGTTGAATTTGAAATCTTTGATTTAGAAAAGGTCAAAACTCGTATAATTCCCAATATGTTCCCGTTGGAACTTGTAGTTTACTTGAAACGTAGAGATTTTATGAACATTAAAAAAAACAATTTAAATCTCTGAAATCTTCTTGATTCTCTCTCCAAATAAACGCAAGATTTATCTGAAACTAATAGGATTTTTTTGAATTAAAAAATGAAAACTTTTTAACCTTCTTCATTTTTGAGATTAATATTGAATAACCTAAATAATTCGAGGAGGAGTAAGAATGAAAAAAAAAAGCTAGAAACTTTCCAGATCCGCCCCTCTGTGGCCGATGTGCGCGAGGTGAACTACACGAGGAAGGGTATCGGCTCGAGCTACTTGTTCAGGATCGACGATACATGCGTACGTTTTTTGTATTATTTTTCTAATTTTCAAAAATTCCAAAATAAAATAATAATTGTAATATTTTTTAAAGCATGTTTCTTTCAAGAAAAAGTTAGCTTTTCTATCAAATTCAAACAATTATAAGAAAAAATTGCAGGTGATCGATGCGACGAAGATGGGAAATTTCGCCCGCTTCATCAACCACTCCTGTCAGCCCAACTGCTATGCACGCGTAAGACGATTTTTCTCCTTCAATTTCAAAATTTTTAAAATCACCAACCGGTTTGTTCTTCTATCCTTCACTATTGAAGGCAGGATTTCTTTTGAATCTAGTTTAAAACCATCGAAATATTCAAAGCTATTTCAAAATGCCTAGAAATCACTCATTATCATTTTTCGTCGAAAAATTTCGTGGTTTATAGCATTTTTATTGGACAATAAAAAATGCTAGGAAAACAGTTCAAGGATGAAACATTCTTCGAAAAATAAACATCTTTTCAGATCGTGACAGTCGAGGGCGAGAAGCGTATTGTGATCTACTCGAAAAACCTCATCAAAAAGGTGCGATTTTCAACAATTTGAACGAGACATCGAATTTCTAACCTCCAGTTTTAAAATTATAGTATTTTCTCTGAGATCAATTCTAAAAAATCCAAAATTGCCTCCTTAGAAAATTGAGGCATACTCCAATTCTCACTTATTATTGATGATTTCTTTTCTGTAGAACATCTAATAAGAGGTTTTTAATCTGGAGCAAATTCTGGCTAGGCTTAAGTATCAACTTTCTATAGGAAAGATTTGATTTGCGTGCCCATTCTCTCAAAGTCTTTCATTCATGCTGAGAGTCTGCCCAAGTCTGAATCTGGAGAGTAATTTGACTTCTATCTAAAAATATCCTATTTCAGGGAGACGAGATTACATACGACTACAAATTCCCCATCGAGGACGATAAAATCGACTGTCTGTGCGGCGCGCCTAACTGCAGGGGAACTCTGAATTGAGCAGGTCGGTGGAAATTATGAGATGGTTTTGAAGGGATATGCGTTGACATAGAACTAGAGAATTTTCCTCCCTCTCATAGAATTTAAAATGAAAGAGCCCAAACAGTTTTGATAGAATCTTTTTATCGCATGCTCATAGAAAATCATCACCTTTCGAAAACAAGTTTAGGTTTGTCTCATAAGTTGGATTCTTTCCTATAATAAAGACATTGCAACAAACACATCACTTCGAAACAAAATCACGAAAACTTGCGACTTTTTTGAAACATAGCCTAAACATTTTTGATGCGATTCCAAAACTGGTGCGCGAAACTTCGATTTTGCAAACTTATTTAAAATATTTTTGAATAATATAACTTTCAGGCCAATAACATCCATCGTTCGGTTCTTCGGCCCTCTCGTCCTTCCGTCTTCTTCAATGCTCAACTCTTCACTTCCCCCAACACTTAATCAAAAGTGTGCCAATAAGTACAGTTCGTGAACCCGTTCCTCTAGTGACTATATCCATTTGGTCTGTGCTCAAACATTCCTTTTTTGCTAAATTTTGGCTTTGAAATATCCCCGATGTTTCCAACGCCTACATTAGAAACCATTTTTTCTGAAAAAGTGCAAAATTTAGATTCTAGAAAATTCGGGGATACTGAAAAGCTCCCATTTTTACTTGTCAGCTGAGTTTTTGGGAGTCATTTAAGAAAAATGATTTCCAAACTCAACTATTTCAATCAAAATTTGACTTATTTGGTTTCGTTCTGTAAATAATTCTGTTTCTCATTTTCATTCGTTCTCTCGCTGACTGCAGGTACAGATTTTGGCAACGTCGTTCTAGGGCCTTGATTTTTTCATGCAAATTCCAAGTTCCCCTGGATTTCCCCATTAATAATAAATTAAAAACCGTATTCTTGATTTTGACCCATTTTATGAACCATTTTTCGTAGTCTTTTTTCAATTGATTCTAATATTTTAGACCTAATTTTTTTAAACTCCACCCCTCGACAATTTTATCGTTTGTGATCCAGAAAGTTTTCCCCCAAAATTACCTCGATTTTATTTTTAGTTCCCCCTTTTTAAATCTCTTCCTTTCTCGTTTTTATCGATGAGTTCAGTGCTTTCATAGCGAAAATTTTAAAACTTAACGTGCCAGGGTTTTCAAATGTTTCTTTCTTTTTTACTCTCCCCCACTTTTACCCGCTATTTTAGAGAAATTAGCGAGTAAAAGTGGGAGGAGATATATAAAATTTTGAAAGCCCCTTGGCAAAGTTATGGTAATCCGGAGTTTTCTAGAACTTAGAAAAATATGTTCTTGCCCTCAGAAAACTCCGTAAACTCTACGGGATCATTTATCTAGCTGTTTTTATCCGTTTTATAAACAATCTCGCTGTTTATTTGACGGTTTGGAAAAAATACGGACCAAAATCCAAAAAATATCCGTATTTTTCAAAATTCGTCCCTTTAAAAACCTATTTATTGACGATTCGCGCCGTTGTTCTGTAGTTTTATTTTTCATCGTCGCGTTTATACCGGAAAATTGAGAATATTTCGTCTTAGACCCACATCACTAAAATCCCCTACCCTCGGAAAAATCACTTAGGTCCCTTTCAACTTTCATTTGAAAATAAAATGAACTTGAAATTTCTTGGAGTCAAATTTATGGAAAGATGGTGGATTTTTGCCACTCGATATCTTTGATTTCGAATTTTTAAAATTTTTTGAAAAATAGTTCTGGAATGTTTCAGAATGCTCACAAAAACACTCGCACCATTGGCGTTTCGAGGACTTTTCTGGACGATAAGGTAAAAAGTGAAAAATCTCGAAAATACGAAATTTTCTAGCTTTTTTTTCTAGAAAGAAAAGTTACATTTTTCAGAGCCGCGCAAATTCGGTCAATTCAGTCGGGCAATTTGCTTTGCAGGGGATTCAAGCCAGGTCGATTTTTAAATTTGAAAGAAATTCTAACCTGATCAAATATTCATACCTTTCAAATGTTATAAAGAACTTTTGAAACTTATATCAAATAATTTTCTGGGAATTATAAAAATCTATTTCAATAAAAATATATGAAATGAAGCAAGTTTTAGGCCGAGGGACGGGCGACTCTGGCCAGACGGCGCTGTTCAACAATGAAAGGCGTTGGAAGGACGACGCTGCCTTCGAAGCACTCGGTGCGACCGATGAATTGTCGTCGTTTTTGGGGTTGGTTTTTTTTCAGATTTTTTGAAAAACATTTCCTTTTTCTTCAATATTAAATTTGATATGTTGCAAGAACTTCTTTTAAACGACTTCGCACATTACCAGTGCGCGCTACTAATTAAAATAAGATTAATAAAATAAATCAAAAATATTTGCAGGGTTTGTTCGTCGTGCGCGAAATCAGATGGCCTTTCGGACGTCGAGGAGACGCTCGTTCGGCTGCAGTGCTGTCTGCAGGATCTGGCCGGTCATTGCGCAACGCCACCCACATCCACTCAGAGGAAACGGGGTACGGTAATTCGAAATAATTAACAAATTTTGAAAAATGAGGATTACTGTAGAGTTTGAAAATCCAAGCAACTATAATTGAATTGAATGATGATTACTATATTAGCAGAAGATAATAAGTTTCAAAGGGCTAGATATTTCTGTGTTATAGTAAATTTCTGATTTCTGAAACTTGTCGAAAATTTGAAATGTGATTTTTTTCCAGAATTGACCAAATTCGACACGGCTTCAGTCGAGTGGGTGAACGCGGAGATTGACAGATTTGGTGACGAGCTGCCCCCACTTCGACAGTTCATACTTTCGGTGGGTTTCAAATTTTTTTTTTTATTTCAGCTTTATTTAAAACTTTTTCTTTGAAAATTCTAATATCTCTTCATCTAGAAATTGTCATGGATTTAAAGAGAATCATTTATTTGAAAAAAAAACCACTTTAAGCCTTCTATTCTGCAACTTTTCTGAAACATGTCTATAGAAGGTTTCTTTTGAAGCATTGTGAAAATGAAAAAGATAACAATAAGATTGGAAAAATAAAAATTCAGGGAGGCGGCCCAACGTCGGCCCACCTGCAATATGCGCGTGCGGTGTGTCGTCGCGTCGAGCGAAAACTCGTCCCCCTCATTCGTGACGAGGCAATCGATCCACAGGCGCTCAAATTCATCAACAGGTGCGATTTTTGACCCCTGTATTTACAGACGGCCCTTTCATTTTTGAATTAATAAAAACTCCCAGAACGCTTGGAAAATAGAAACTGAAATATCAAAGATTTCTGAAACTTATTTGAAAAAGTGATAATAGAATTTTCAGAGCGAGCGATCTGCTATTCGTGCTCGGCCGGTACGCGTGCATGAAGACTGGAAATGAAGAATCGACCTACCTGAAACCGACATCGTTTACGCAGCTCAAATGGACGAAGAAAAAGCTCTCCTGACTTCGTGGGTCTATTTTTAACCGTACTTTGGATGAATCGAGCTGGAAAAGTTGCAAGATAACGTTTCTATGTCGAAATTCCTGTACGATGTTTGTTCTAAATCAAGAATTTTGAACCGTACATTACAAAAATGACGTTGAAAATATTCAAAACTGGCGTATTTACATCAAAATTTAAAAAATGTACTGCACTGTTGATAATATCGTTCTAGAAAATTCCGGATTGTTTTGAAATTGTAATTGCTCACGAATTTGTACGGAAAATGATCGGGTAAAGTAGATTTTAGAAGGGTCGAAATCGAGTGATAATTAATAAAATTTTAATTTTTGTGGGTTTTTTTTCGCATGTTTCATGTCTATCTGACGAGTTTAAAGCTCGAATTTTATCTTCGATATTTTTTCATTTTTCGCTGCTTTCAGAAAATCGATTTTCTCCAGTAAAATGCGTAGTGATTGCTAATTTTCCGCCACTTTTCATCAAGTCAAATTTGGAAAGTGGTGAAACATTCGCAAACCACTTCCATCTTTCTTTAGAATATGATATTTCATAGACTTTCTAGAAAATCTTGGCTTCTTGGAAACTTGACTCACTTTTTTTCGAAATGAAGTGGCATTTTCGATAAAAAAATGGATGAGCTTTTCAAGAAACTTTTTAATTCTAGTTTGAATTTTCAGGGGTGGAGATTTTCAAAAAGAGCAATTTAAAAATTTTAGGCTTCGAAAAAATGAAGGACGCCCGATACGACCGTCAGCTGCGATTGTGGGGCGAGGAAGGACAGGCATCGATCGAATCAGCCTCCGTCTGTGTGCTCGGATCATCCGCCCTAGGTGCGGTGCGAAAAACTCGAATCTCTTAAAAAATCACGAAATTCAAATGTTTTTTTTTAACAGAAAGGGACAAAAATTATTAATGGCATCTTAAAAATTGATGATTTTCAATGAATCTTGAAACGTACCTTAGGAATTTTGAAAATTGACAAATGAAACACTTTGAAAAGTATTTTAAAAATTAAAGATAAATATAAAATGAATAGAAAATCGGGAGAAGTAAATAAATGCAAATTTCAGCCACGGAGATTTTAAAATCCCTCGTGCTCGCGGGCATCAATTCGTTCTGCATTCTCGACGATGCGCTCGTGCAAAACGCCGATTTGGTGAGATTTAAAAAAAGATTCTTTTAAAATATTTCTTTTAACTTTTTCATTATATTTTATTACCAGATTTTTTATTAAAAAAATGCTAAACTGAAATTTCAGGGCAACAACTTTTTCCTCCACGTCAGCGATCTCGGAAGAAAGCGGGGCGAGGCGACTCTGGCAAAATTGAAGGTCGGATCTTTCCTAAATAAAAAAAGATTTAATTAGATTGTTCTGATACGTTTCAAAGAAATGACTAAAAATGATTATTTAAAAAAAAAATGTTTGGTCAAACAAGTAGTTTTGTTACAATAAAAATCTATTAAAAATAATACGAATAGTTGTTGAAAAAATCATCTATCCGACGTGTAGTTTTCGATGAAAATCAAAACATTCTTTTGAAATGAAATTAAAAATGTACTTTTCTCCAGGAACTGAACCCCGCGGTGGGCGGCACGTGGGAGGACGTCTCTCTCGAGGAGTGGCATGACGAGCGCATGTAGGTTTCAGCAAAGATTTGAAAAGTGGTCCCCGGGACTAAAAATGAAAAATTTTGGGAAAAATTCTCATAAATCTTGAAACATTTTTAAAGTCTTAGAATACTTTTTTGGAACATTCGTCTTTTAAAGCTATATTATATTGATAGTTGGAAAATTTCGAATCGTACTTAACTGCATGAGACGAGAGATGATAGTACACCTTTTCAGAAGAAAAAGCATACCCTCTTTTCGGCTCTCAAAAATGCGCGCATCATCTTGTTTCATGTAGTTAACCGCGGATTCGAAATTTCCCAGCTCTGACTTTATATTTCGATTTTTTACAAAAAAAAATTGAACCTTTGAAAAATTGTCAGGCTCTACCGTCTCTCTTCCTTCTCGGTGGTTGTGGCCTCGAATCTGAGGACCTCGACGGCGGCCGCGATCAGCGACTACCTCTTCGAAAATTCGATCCCCTTCATCTCCTGCAGGTGGGAAAGCATTCGAGTGCTGAAAATGCGAGTCTTTGAAGAGGGTGGAATGTTCAGTGCACTCACAAAAGAAATTAGATTTAGACACTTTCCTATAGAAAATGTGGTGTTTTTGAAACATACTTACAAGTAAAATAATTTGGAAATAAGATTTCAAAAATTTAACTATTAAAAATCAAATATAAAAGGAGATTTTTCAGAGTATTCGGCCTGATCGGCTACATTCGGGTGTCGGTTCGTGAGCACACCGTCGCTAACGCACACGAGGAAAACCCCAGGGAGGACTTGAGGTGGGGGTGAAAAATGAAAGTGAAAATCTTGAAAAATAAAAATCTTTAGAAAGTCAAAATAAAAACTCAAACAAATTTTCCAGACTGGATCGTCCACTGCCTGAATTCCAGGCGATGGTGGACGGCACCGATTTGGCTGAATTGTCTGTGGATGAGATCCGTCACACACCTTACATCATCCTCTACATGAAAGCTCTGAAGATGTACAGGGAGGTGGGAGATTTGGATTTTTTTTATTAAAATATGATTTTTAAAAGGTGAACGTTGAGAAATTTGATGAATATGAAAATCTTTAGAAACGTTGAAGAATATCACCTCTTGTACTTTTTATCCCTAAGCTACCCTTTCCTCCTGTAGTTTTTGTCATCTTTTTCTTCTTCCTCTTGCTATTTTGCAGGAAAAAGGATGAAAACTACAAAAGGATAAGGACAACTTGAGATGGAGGTATAAGAGGCCACGAATGTTTGGATGTGTAATTCTTGATGATAATATGCTGTATGATTCAAATACCACTTTTCAAAATCTACGACAGATTTGGGCGAAACGTAACCTAACTGAATTTTTGAGTTCAAATAATATCCGTAATCGATTTAATTTTAATGAAACATGAAAAAAACATTTCCTGAAAGAAAATTCTGAAAGTGAAAAAATAAAAAGGATAAAAATTCCAGGAACTCTCCGACCCCTCGGCGTTTCCCGAGTCGTTCGCGGATAGGAAAGCGTTGTGGGGACTGATCGAAACGATGCGCGTCGAGACGGACACCGGAAGTACGGATGCGGAGAACTTCGACGAGGCAAAGACCAAACTTCTCAGGAGTTTTCAGAAAACTACGGTAGGAACAGATTGATTTTTAAAGAAACGGGCAAAATATAGAAGCGCAGGACAAATTGTTCTCAGAATTCGTATGCTGACCCCAATATGCATCGAATTGCTATAGGAATGTTGTTTTACGCTTTTACTCATGGTAAATTTATCGCATAACTAAAAGCCATTTTACTTCTATTAAAAACACGTTGCAATGTTTTCGAACCGCATGAAACGAAATAGTGTGCCTTATCGAAAGAAAGAGAAAAAGAGCATGCTTTCTTTCCATCTATCGAAAATATCCACTATCTTGTGCCATGCGACTAACCGCGGTTCGAAAACGTTGCAACGTCTGGTTAAAAATTCGACTTTCCAGGTGCCGGCCCGCGTCGTCGAGATTCTGAACGACGCCAAGTGCTCCAGCTCGTCGACCTGCACTCAGCCCTTCTGGATCATTTGCACCGGTACATTTCATCAAAATTGCTCTTTCGACGAAAATTTGAGAAAAATGATGACTTTTTGCCCTTTTGCTTGCTCTAGGCTCCATGCACTAGTTAATCGGACTTTAGGGTAAGGGGAGTGCAGGCAAGGGGAAAAATATGAAAAACAGGCTACTAATATAGGGAGCCTTTTCTCGAAAATCTAGTCTACAGGAATATCCCAAATTCGATTTGTTTTCTGGGACGAGGAACAGTCAAATCTCAGTCATGCCCTTACTAGTAGTTTGTAAAATTCACGTATTTCGATAGAAGTAATTAGAAATACATTTTCAGGTTTGAGAAAATTCGTAGAAAAACACAACTGCCTGCCCCTGAAAGGCAACCTCCCCGATATGACCAGTGACAGTAAAAGGTTGGAAAAATTTAAATAAGATAATAAATTCCCAAAAGTTCTAAGATTCAAAAAATGTCTGAATCATAGTCAAAATAAAAATAAAAATACTGAACTTTCAAAAAATCGGAACTTTAGTAAATATTTTTGCTTAAAATGCAAACTACTTACCTGAGGAATTTCGAATGGTCTTATGACTCTTTCGAAACTTACATAATCTTTCATTTTTAAAAAGTTCAATTTTGCTGTGAAGGAAACATTCAAATATAAAAATGGGAGAAAAAATGTTGAATTTGTAGGTACGCTCGCCTCGCCAACATCTACCATTCGGCGGCAGTTCAGGACGCTAGAGAGGTCTACCAATTCATCAGAGAAGTGGAAAGGGAGAGGGGTGAGTTTCGAAAAACAAATATACAATCTTTTGGGCAATTACTAAATGGCGGAGTGCTATAGTTAAAGGTAGACGAGAGGATGAAATTTGAAAGTAATAGTATGGAAAAGACTTCGTCATTTAGTAATTGCTACTCTCTTTTCTAACATAAAAATACGTCTTCTTTTGAGAAAATCGGAGCATCAAAGTTTTACCTAATCACTTCTTATTTTTCAAACTCTAAAAAAAAATGATTTTCCAGGAGCGGACTCGGTGATCAGCGAGGAAATGTGCTATCGGTTCTGCAAGACGGCCGACTCCGTCCACGTCCAGAGGGGTTCGAAAATTTCCGCGGAGTCTGATGCGGGGGTAGACATTTTGAACTTTGTAAAAATCAACAAAAATTGAAAATTTTCAGAAAATCATCGAATTTCTGGCCGAGGAAAATGGCGACGCGCAGAAAAAAGCCGCCGCCGAATGGCTGCTTCTCCTGCTCGCAGCCGACCGCTTCCTCCAGGAAAAGGGCAGGTGCGTGGAAAATTGCAATTTTTGTACTATAAAAATTAGATCACACCCACTTTTCTGTAGCAAGAAAAATAAATTAAAAGATTAAAAATAAAGGAATAATGTTCAGGTTCCCCGGCACGAACGGCGTTCCGTGTACGATCGATTCGGCCGACTTGAAGAGCCGCGTCATTTCAATAGTCAAGCGGTGTAATGTAGGTTTTTAACAAATTTTAAATCGGAATTAAAAAAAAGGAAATATTTGGGAAAAGTTCTAGAATTTCGAGAATAATTTTTATGTTTTTAAATTAATTTAAAGAATTTGGGTATGTTTCAAGGAAAATTGAAAACATAGATTTACTTCTGTGCTAATTAACCAGTAAAAAATAATTTATCAAAAATACAGAAAATGCATTTTTAAAAACAAAAAAATTGACAATTTCCAGTTGAACCCCGACCAAATTTTGCCTCTGCTTTCGGAGTCCGGCCTTCCGGAAATTTGTCGCTACGGCGCCGCCGAGCCGCACGTCATTTCCGCACTCGTTGGAGGTTAGTTTTTGAAAGAAGGATAATTTGAAAAAAACGACTTTTCGGAATATCCTCTGCTATCTCATTCAATTTTAAAGTACAGGTTTTGAAAACTGGTTGGAATAATTTTACTTTTTTCTAATTTCCAGGCATCGCCGCACAAGAGGTGATCAAGCTGGCGACAAACCAATACATTCCGCTGGACAACACCTTCCTCTACGACGGCCACACGCAGTGCGGCGCGACGTTCCGATTCTGAATCAAGTAAGGCATCGATACGGATCGATTTTGACAGATTTTTGGACCGATATTTCTCAAACTCTTTATCCCACATCCGACCATCTTTGGGATTTTGAAAACGTGAGAATTTGAAAATGATTATTTTATATTTCAGAACAATGAATGACGACACGAGAGGAACATCATAAGATAAGATAACCGATCGATCGTCCTACGTCATAAAATCTAATGCAAAAAATCTTCATTTTATGAAAATGTATTTTTTACTCTGAAAATAAATCGAAAAAATTTTTAAATTGTACGGACCGAAAAGTACGCACTTTTGCAAAAATCGATATTAAAAAATTATGATTTTATTTTCCGATAATTTAGAGACTAAATGCTGTCGAGTAAAAAAGTCACTCAATTTGGTTCAGAAATAAGAAAGTTATGATTTTTTCTCGAGGCCGGACCTGTCAAAACTTGAGGCTACAGTAATCGATTTTCAAAAAGCGGTTATCATCATAAGAATCGGCGTGAAAAACTAAAATATGTGAAAATCAGCCAAATCGGCGGACTCCTGGAAAACACCTCTTTGCTAAGACCTGGGTTTTTCCTAACATTCACTCGTAAATCTTTATAAATTCAGATAGGAAATTTATGAACAATTTATTTCATGAAGCGCGTTATTATCTTCAAACGATTACTCACTCAGTCATGTTCATTAACGAGCGCAAGCCACGCCTTCTTTACTCCTAAAATACGTGTATCGCGAAGAAAATATTCCAGACGGTGCGATTTGTTTCCCCGAAAAGATTTTATTGATAACACTACGAAAAAGTGAAAATTCTGGAGTGCTAAAGGTTTAGAATAGATTTTATGAGAATTTATCCTTATTCACTATATAACATGAATTATAAAGTCACTCAAAGGTTTTATCTCATTATCATCATGTATGTAAATTACACCTGGTAAGTTTCCATATTTAACGTCATCTTTTCACTTTACAGAATAATTGCCTTCATCAAAAATTTATTGTCAGAAAAATAAAACTAATGATATATGGAAAGTTCTGATACACCAAAGCACACTCATTCATCGTGTTTATTTCATGCAAAAACTGCCGAATCGATCATGCTCGCACTGAAGTTATCTTCTAGCCACGCAATCAGGCTCATTAACAAGCGATTTTCTTAAACACAAAACAGGTGCCGCACAAAAAAGAGCAAAGTGGGTGGGGCTTAAAACTGCCGTACTGCTATGTTAGCAGTTTCTCCTTATTCTTTCCTTTTTCGAGTTTCGTGGTTTTGCGCATTTTTATCAATTACTTTTGCTATTTCTTTTTTTCGAAATTATTTCCTATCGTTCCGGATCTCCGACACCCTCTGCCCACCCACAATCTGCCCAAGGAGCGGCAAGGTAATCTCAAAATTAGGCTAGTCTTTTTTCTTGGAAAAGCAATTGTTTATTTTAGTTTTCTAAAAACTAAAATAATGATTTAATAAATACAAAAATTTTAGCTGAAATCTGCGAAGAAAATCAATTTTTCCTAAAAATGACAAGAAAAATAGTATTGCAATCCTCCCGTGTGGTTTCTGCAAAAATAGGTGAAGCCAATTTCCTTTGTTAATGAACCTAATTACGTGATACCGAAATGTCAAAATGTGTATGATCTTTGATGTCATTCGACATCCGGATCAGTATATTGCTCCTTCAACCCCATTGGATTAAAAACTCTTCAATGTCACTGATTAACAAGTCATTCTTCCTGTTCTAGCAAATTTACTCGCAGTTCCTTTACCATCAAAATACGGCATAATTTATCGCCACCGATTTGTTTCATTTATGAACTATACTTGTGATTGCCATTTCTGCCGAAAGGCCATCTCTAGAACTATCTTTATAATTAGTTTGTCCGAGACTTAAAGGACGGAGTTACTTCATAGGCACAACTCGCGCCTATAAATACGCCCCTTTCGTCATTATTTTCTTCATTCAGTTTTACTCACGTCCTACTGTCCTCCACCTTTGTACCTGGTATTACTGTATTGAACGAGTGCTAGTCAATAAAGGACTCCTAATATTCCGTGCAGTGCGAGTTACTAGTAGAACTATAACTAAGGTATTCTTAAATCCCACCCACACACTCCATTCCTCGCCTGCACAAAAATATCGTTTTTCAAAGTTCATTTTTTTTAGACAAAATGAGATTCATTCCACTCAGAATTTTACGCTGTTTACGAATATGCGGTAACTTTACCAGTATTCTTAATCTTATCACTGATAAGAGCTCATTTTTAGTTATTTTTAGCCCGGATTATGAAAATAAGAATTGTGGATCATTTTCAACTCAATTTTATCAGTTTATCATTAGTGATAAAAATGATAATATTCTAACCGCAGGCTCCGAAGCGACGCCTACGTGCATCATCCGAAGGCAAGTGAGCAGCTGCGAAACGACCGCGAGCGCAGCCTTCGAGTTTCATTTGATATGTATGAATGCATAAGGAATCCGAATTCTACCTTTTATGAATTGATATTTTGCCAAAGTAAGACAATTATTAATAATGCCGAAAATTAAGCTTATCTAAAATAATAGAACTTGGAAATAGTACATGGCATATGCAGGCATTTTATTATGTATTATCTGATTCTGATCTTGGTATGTAAATATAGTTTATATCTTACTAAAATAAGTACCAATAATAAGTATTCATATTGAATATGCTACACATTAAATTTAAGTTCAAATCTTATAAATTCAGTTATTCAATTAAAATTAGATTATTTAGGCACATCGTTTTATTTCGATCCATCGGATCCAAATAATATACTTCTTTGCTTATCTATGATACCAGTGATACTAATGATACGTATGAAAAGAGCCCTTAATAAAGTCAGTGGAAAATTCACGACATTTGAAAGGCTCCTATCGATAGAAACAACCTTCAAGATAGTTGGAATAATTCACCTCTTTATAACGGTAAATTGATTTACTAACTAACCATATTGAGATGATATCATGAGGCCCGAAATAAGAATGGGTGCAATGCGTCGCACGGTCATTTATTTTAGATCAGCAAGAAAGAAATATTGTGTTGAAATGAGAGAGAAAGACAGAAAACTGCCTATTCGCACTCTTTCTCTGCGCTCTCGCCCACTCTTTGGTCGGATCAAACGATACCTATTTCCATTATACTATATAAATAAATCGATGTTTCCGTAAGAAAATTAAATACCGTAAATCCTCTAATAGAAGCTTCCGGGCTTCTATTGTTCAACCCCCTAAAATCGAAAAATTCCAAATTTTCAAACCGTTATAACTCTTCATCTACACATTGTAGAGACTTGAAATCAAAAGTAAACATGCTACAAATACTCGAAATAAAATTATAAAACTCTTCCCAAGATGATTTGTGTAGGGTAATGGGTAGTTCTGGAAATCCGAGGGGGAGCTTCAATTAGGATTTACGATATCGCTTAATTTAAGAAGTTTATTATGGACTACCAAGTATTGAGGATTATATGTTGTGATACATCGACATATGATAAAGTAAGTAGTTTAAAGTCGATTAAAATATTTTTATTTTGGCGTTATTAATGGTATTTAGTTTCTCACAACGTTTATCGGTAATGTAGCACTAGCATTTGCAAGCATTGGTAAACTTATTTCATGTGCTTTGGCTCTTCATCGATCGTTTACCTTGGCTGAGTAAGTATTAGTACTCTCGATTATAAACGAGAGAGGTACTGCTATCGAGCGACCCCTCTCCCCGCCCTCTTTTTTGTTTAGCCGTCTGCGTACTCGATTTTCATTGTCAACATGGGGAGAGAGCGAAGACGGCAAAACAAAAAGAGGCAGGATGGAGGGTCTCTCGTTAGCAATACCTCTCTCGTTTATAATGGCGAGTTTCTTCGGTAGACATACAGAATTTGCAACTAAACAATTAGAATGCTTTAGCTCACCAAATGGCAAAATAGTAAATCTAATAAAACGACTATTTAAAATAGCCTTTATTACATATATCGCTTTGGCATGCTTTCTTTTAATATGCTATGTAATTCTGTATTATTTTATATATTTCGAATATCCAGGAGATATTCAGGGATTCAAGATTTGCGCTCAAATTTTAATATTAACAGTAAATTCATTCTGTATTTTGCTACGTAATTAATTGTGCAATATTACAGGCTGACATTTTGATTTATTCGGCTTATTTCGTAGATGGAATGACTACCATTATTATTTCGACAAGTGCAATATTCATATTAGTTAAAGTTCGGAAGAGTTACAGTCAAATGACTGCACTAAGGAAAAAAGATGAGACTGGTCTAAATAGACGTCTAATAACGCATGTATGATGATTTATGATAAGATTTATGTTTAGAAGATATTATGCATACAAGATTTAATTATATATACAAATATTTAGGTCGCATGGGAACTTTTCACAAATAACATCAGCCAATTTATGATACATATGGGTGTATATGGATTCTTTAATGATTTGATTGATGAACCTACGACAATATGGGGAATCATTAGAAGAATCATATTAACCCTAATAGTAATTAATATAAATTTGCTCTTCATACATTGAAGAAAAATGGGCACGTGCTTCAGCGTATATTAAACTATATGGATACTTATGGAACAACATTTCAAACAATCACTTTATATTTTCTAATCAAAAGGGCATTAAAGGCGAGTTTATCAAAAATGATCACAAACATGGATAAATTTAGCGCCTCGAAAATCAAGACAAGGAAAAGCAGGAAGTAAAAAAGAATCAAGTAGCTCCTAGAAGAGAAACCACAAATATTGCAGTAACCGGTAGTTCTAATGTAGGAATGACTAGCATTTATTAAAAATGATTAATTTCAAATTATCTTATTCGATACTTTCCATATTTGTACCATTGTTCATCATTTATTTGTCATTGTGAAATGTGTAATTCATATGTGCATTTTCAAAATCAAATAAATTGTCTGGGCTGGGATTAAAATAAAATTACATCCCCTTGAAAATTTTTACACTTCCTTGTAAATGGTTTTACAAGGGGTGTAATTTTACCTGAATCCCAGCCCTGATATATTATTAGGCTTTATAAAAATAGAGTAAACATTTAAAATTCTAACCTGTATTATTTCCACTGCAACTCATATCTCAAAATATCGCTTTTATGAAGATAAAAATTGATGGTTGATATGATATAAGGTTTGAAATGGTTGTCATATAATAACTGACTCCTCATATATATATATATATATATATATATATCGCAATAGTGACATTTCAAGAAACGATTTTTCTTGGAACAGGTGAATTTAACCAACTATTACTAGAGAAATAGAATAATTTATTATTCAAGATTAAATGAATAAAATATTAGCTAAAATTCCTTACTAGGGAAGCATCTGACCTCGTGTCTTCCAAATTGCGAATAACATACATTTTTGAAAAGCCCTTGAAAAGTTGTTTACAAAGATGTAAAAATTAGCTGCCGCTGCCTACAAAAATTTTGAGTAATCGGGGCTTGAAAATCGGGTAAATGTGTCTTTGCTGAGAAAAGCGGTTCTTGAGGGAAGAAGACACGAAGTCAGATGCTTCCCTAGTTAGATAGTTAATATCGTTTTTATATTCCCATACAATAATAAATAGAAAATATTCATTTAGAATTCTGGCATTTTCGAATGGCCATAATCAAAGTCGCCTAGTAATTTTTAATGGGTTTCAAATTTCTTGAACAAAAAAATAAAACAAAAAAACCGAATTTAAAACTTTTGTGATTTATTATTCATGCATAACTATCAAAATGCAATAAAATGATTTGTAATTATTGACTTTGTCGACGAGTCGACCTTTTACAATAAGCCGATTTTGCCTTTCTGCAATACTTATAATAATTACCTAACTATATGAAATTAGTATTTGTATTTTCAGTATCTGTTGTAACGAGGAAAAAAATTGGGACCCTAGGAACTCCGTCAGCACCAACAACCCAAGCGTGGTCGATGCATTCAACAGATCCCACTCCTCAAATTTCACCATCCAATGGGGAGTTGTACCGAAAACATAAAGACATAATTACTTTACAATCTTACAATTACATTTGGTAAAAGTCGATCAGCATTGATTATCATTTTGCTAAAGTTTTGTGAGAATAAAAATATTGTTGATCTGTGATTTAGAAATTCTTAATTTTTATTATCATTCAAAATATAACAACGAACAGTGTAAATTTAGTACCCAACAAAATTTAAAAAGACACAATTCACATATCATCATTAAAGCGATATTATTGCGAATTATCGTGACGTACATATCAAATCTCGAAGGAATGGTTCTGTTATCTCTGCTATTGCAAGCATTATGAAAGTAAATATCAAGGTGAGGCATAATTTCGTTCCATCTAACAGGGAAATTCCTATGACAACCTTGCAAGAAAATGATGTCTCAACTCAAAATTTTAGACACATAAACGATAAATCAAGCAAACTTTACCCATTTTGAGTGTTCGTATTTGAACTTTAATAAAGAATAGATAAGTGGGGGCTCCGAAATGCGTTACTGTAATTCAAAGAAAAATGTCGAAATAGACTACATCACATTCGAGACTCAAATAAAAATAATTTCTTATAAAAAAGGAGATCTGTGAAGTTTCGTGATATCTGCGATTCAAAGCCACGAAACTGTTTCAAAAAGTACTTTGGAAGATTGCCGAAAATTGAATGCCATTTATGTTCAGACATTACGATACGTACAAGTCACCAATTACCCTGATTGATTCGAGGTTGCTTATATTAATTCATTAACTCAAGAAGTCATCTGTAAATGACATGCCTTATACTACTCAATCATTGCGTATTCATATTCCACCATCATGCCATATCATTTACAGATTTACAGACTTATCATAAATAACTAATCTATCCTTAGAAATTGTAATTGATGGTAGTAGTTAGATTTGTTGTGGAGTCGGCGAGAGTCGAGTCTGGCGCGGAGAAATCGGCGATGATTGTGCACATGTTCGCGTAGATACCGACGCCGATAAATACGAAGCCGACAACGACAGCGAAGATGTTGCGAGCGATCAGCGACCATCGAGCACACGGAGAGAGCTCCTTCTGAAAATTTGTTGACTTGAAATAAAAAATAATGAAGCACTGGATCAAGTCATACATACTTCAAATAGTTTGCTAAAATGAAAAGATTGTTGTGAGAATATTAGTTCTAAATATCTCCTAAAATTTGCAATGAATTCTACATTAGGTTCTTGAATTACCCAAGAATGCTGGCTTAAAGGGGAAATATCAAAATTTTAGATTGGCATTATTTCGAAATATTATAATGACAGATGCTATGAAAATGTCTACCTTCCACTCTGTCCAGAAGACGATAATTTCGAAGATTGGGGGGAAGACGAGAGCGCAGGTGGTACCGCCAGTGACTCCGACGAGAGACATCATGTCCTCGATGTGAGGGATCAGGACGACCATCCCGTAGGTGAGCAGACACCAGAAGATGCGGAAGCACTGAATATAGTCGTTTTACATAAAACTTGTATCTCGAATTTCGCTCACCAAGATAGTCGCCATCGTACCGAATCTAGTCTTGATGCACGGAATAATCCTTCCCATTTTGGTGACGAAGCCGTTCTGCCACATGTCAAAAATGACGTACCTATAAGAATAGTTCCGATGATTCATTCTCTGTACTCGTATCTCTAAGGATTCATAGTGAAGAATACCGCGATCTCTCATTCAATAAATGTTTTCGCTTGCAACTTATCTACTCTTCTACTCTCTACGCGACACATAGTTCACTTACAGCACTTCGGTCTATCAGTTCCTAACTAGCATGATTAGTCCATAAAGAAGTGATCGAAGAAAAAGCCATGAGAAAATTTATACTACTTACATCGCCATTCCGTTTCCGCAAACCGATTGAATCATCAAGCAGATATTGACGAACGTGTAGAGGCTAAAATTATCCGCATTAGCTTGCAATTTCTTATTTTTACATCCTATGTTCTAGGTTTGTACTGATGATAGTACGCCGTCGATGAAATTTATCTCTGCATAATTTTCATGGTACGCGAGAATATGCAAGACGCGAAAGTGGAGATAAAGATAGGTGGAATTCTCAGTTGAAAATACGCGCAATGGTTGCGACAGAAGACAGTCTCTTCTTACGGTGATCGTGGCATGTTGACGGTGATTACCGAGCCGACGTTTTCGCCGAAGCCCATGAAACCGACGGCGCCGAGGAACGTGCAGTAGATCCCGGCCGCGACCATCGTGATCGAGAGGACGCCGATTGGCAGGCGAAGGAACTTCTCCGGATGCTCGAGCTTGTTGAAAACTGGCAACACCATCGTTTGGCCCTGAAATTTTATGATTTTTAAGAGAACTATTCCCTAGAACAAACTTCAAAGGCGTACGCAACGATTCCGATCATCATTATCGTATTTTTGAAGTTGGTAGCGGCGGGCAGGTCAGAAAAATGGAGGTGTTGTCTAAAACAAGATCAATCTTGATATATGGTTATTTTAAAAACGGTGAATGCTTATATTTTTCAAATAAATCCTTGGTTCTATGCGTCTTTTCCACCGTCTATGGTTTCATTTATTCAACGTGATAAAAAAACATTTACAACCATTAGTTCATAATTCAAAATATCGAGGAATGGACAGGAGAACATTCCTCGATAATAGAAACGGACTGCACCTGAGAGTGTACTGGGCGATGACAACGGTTCCGACGAAGAGGAAGAACGTGGAGATGATGGCGATGTAGGCGACGACTCTGATGTTGGTGAAGGAGTTGGTGAGTATGACGAAGCCGAGAGTGATTGTCGCGAACACGATCATCTGGTGGTTCTGCGATCCGCCAATATGATCCCCCCAGAGACTGACCTAGATTATTTATGTTTAATAACATTTTATCAAAAACTGCCTCAACGTGTTATTCGAGATATATCTTCATAGGAATCCGTACTGACCAGGCTTTATTTTCTCAAATCAAGCTTAACCAATGTCTGGTTAGGTGAAGCAACAGGGCGTGATTTAAATTACGTGATTTCTGATGTTTCTGGTGTATCATTGATAGATTCTCACAAAAAACTTCAAGAACGGAATAAACAAACTAGCCATGTTATCAGCGATGAAGAGAATGGCGACAGAACCGAGTCCGAGCTGATAGATGAGGACCGAAATGTTGACGACGTAGACCATGAAGTGAGGATGCCTTCGAAGCCAGGGGATGTCCGACGTCTCGCAGACTTTCTTCGCGAAGTGACCATAGTCCAGAGATTTGAAACCAAGTCTGAAATCGACAATCCATAAATTTTTGCTTTTGTTACTCATGCTCAAAAACCCAGGATCTTAGATTTTTATCCAGCACTTAGATATAGTTTGTGATGGTACTGTATTATCATGTGCATGTGACTTTTACAAATAAACAATTTAGAGTGCATATCAGTTTGCCACTTTCTTACCCCGTTTGGCGATTTCTCAAAAATCAAATGGATCAAAAATTGGTGTATTTATGAAATTGGTGTTTCAATATGTAATTTCAAGGAAATTTTAGGTGAGCTCTCAAAAACAGGTCATGATGCGAGTAAGTAAATAAAGGGGGAAATATTAAGAACATGGCATAGGTTGGCATTGCAGACCCAATATTCATGAAAATGCGTTCGTTACTTACTTCCGGGACAAATGCAGGCATGTTCGAGCTAGGATGTGATCTCCCCACCAATTACATAAGCAGACTATTATCGAACAAGCAAATGAGACCTAAAATTAGTCCAAATCGTCCTGTCTGAAGTCGGGATATTGTTTACACGCAAACCTGCTAGCCTATAAACTTACATACATATTGATATCGAATTTTGTTTTGTATTCATTACGTTTCCACAAATAGCTAATGACTTTCAAAATATATTTCGGTCTCAGACCTAAAACAGTATTTATAGGTAAGCTTACCCATAATCCTCCTAGCTTCCATGCATAGGGCAACGAGAAAACACCGGCATTCACCATGCCTTTGGATAGGGTGCAACATCCGGAGAAGAACCTGAAATATTTCATTTAACTGAATTGTTTTTTTTTCTTTTTGTGGTCATTTATAGATTGCACGTCACTATTCAGAAATTCAACGGTACAATAATATTCTTTATAGTTGACGCTTTTCAGGATTGTGGCTAATTATTCCATACGCCATGAAATTCGACAAATTTTCATACGATAATATATTTTCAAATAAACTACTTACGAGATCCTAGGTTCTTCTTCAGGTCCAAGAGCAGCTTTAGCTTTGGCTGCTTTAGTCCAAGGAAATAGTTCGAGTGTACTAGTTTTGAAGTCGTCAAGGATATGTATGGTCTTCCCCTTGATTCCTCCAGGTCCAGGTGCAGAGCCTGCCTCCATGGCATATGCCGGAGGGGTGGAAGGAGGCGACTCATCTGACATTTTCGAAGACAATCTGTAAAATCCATGATTTCATAGGTGAAATTCGACGATGTTATAAGTATTCAGTCTCGAACAGGCAGAAAATGTTCTATGAAAGCATGAGAGTTCATAGTAGCGTATGAACTACGAGATATGAAACAATACATGATGGTATGTCTTGAATTACAGAACAAAACAAATGGCTTGAGCGCAATGTTTATTTCTTAACAAATTACGAAGAATTGAGTTTAGATTTGTAGAGATTGAGAAGGAAGATTGACTGGAATAAGTCGGAAGGCAACAAGTAAGGAATGACTGATTTGAGCGCCTTATAGTCTTGGGTTTATATACCCATAGCTATCTAGCTTTAGATATGCGAATATTGACATGGCTATAATAGTCGTTTCTTACAGTAGCTTAACTTGCCAGTTTAGCAGTACGCTGCATATGACATCAATGTAAGAAATTTTCAAATAATAGAGGAGGAATGCATGCGTCTTTCAGATGCCATTTCCGTGTACGTAATGTTCAACTGACAAATCGAACCTGAGATTGGCTATAAAAATGATTATCACTCGCAAGGAAACAAATCAAAATAGATCATGAGTGGAAAGCATTGTTGACAAAACAGTGAACTTGGAGCTCGCTTTTAGAAGTAACATCACTTCTAAAAGTGTGGAAAAATTGTTTGAAAAATCTATAATATGTTAAAGCTTGTTTTATTTCTACAAATTAGCTAAAACTTTAGCTAACAAATTTTGAAAAATGATTCGTGGTTGAAAGATTTATATAGATCTATTTACAGAAAATCAGCTTATAAATTGATGGCGCGTTAGGTTCAAGTAGGCTACTTCTTAAGCTCATTACAGAAGATAGACGACAAGCAAATAGGTAAGCGTTTACAAGAACAAACTGACTAAGATAATCCCGCAACACAGATCAACTTTCATTCACCATTAAATAGGGTTATAAGCGTCGCTGGGTTTGTAAGAAATCGTTTTAACTTGATACAGTAGTAACATTGACACGCCCACTTTTGAGGCGTTGTAGACTATTTTGCCGCTATAGCAGCGTCAGTGAGTAAGTCATCCTTGTTAGGCGATATTTGCTCAATTCGTTATAGTTCTGTGAGCGGCTACACGCTTGTGCACGCGTGTTGACCTAACCGGTCGACGTTCAGTTATCGCTTACACGTGAACTATGCTCATAATGCCGCTTTTCCAGTGCCTTGCGCCGTCCTATTCTCACGTCATGATAGGCTGCGCCCAACTGATCGTTAGTGCACCAAAAGACGTCCTAAGAGCGAAAGTATAAAAACTGAATACCCCACCCCTGCACCCCTGAGCCAAATGCATATTAAGCTGTTTTTCTACTGTAGTCTACGCTTTGGCAAAGATTTGTACAGTACTGCCGCTATATTGTAGTGACAAGTTTTTGAATGGCTGTTCTAATTTTAGAAGTTGTGGCTCATAAATGCTTTGTTTACTATTTATCATACAAAAAAAACTCTTAACATCAATGTCAATACTTGATTTTACACCAATTTCTGTGATCAGTGAATAGTTACGTCATAATTATTGAATACTGATCTTGTCAGAAATCATTTTTCGTGATACATTATCCAAATTACAGAACTCGTGACTTGAGTTAATCTTTGCATGAATTGTTTTAGCATCATCATGCATTTGTTTTATATTGTTTTCATCTTCAGTCTTAGGAAATTTTCAGATTATCTTTAACATTTTTCAGAAACTTATAACCTGCAAAATCCCATTGTCTAATTTAATTTTATAGTATCAAGTGCTCTTTTTCTGAGGCAATGGTAATAAAATGCTATGAATATTTCTTGGATTGGCATTGCACATGTTGCGAATTAAATGACAAAATGGCAAAACCCCTATCGAGTTGAGCGGTCAACACGAAATGTTACTATTTGCATTTCACATTGAGCTCTCCTTCTTAACGTCATGAGCCAAAACATCTTTCAAGGTTTTTCTAGGAATGAAGGAAATAAAGCAATAAAGTAAGAATGAAATTGGCAGTACACGTGTTGCGAGTAAACGGGCAAACCCCCTCTCGATTTGAGCGGTCAGCACGAAATGTTACTGTTTGCTCAATTTTTATAGAGATAGAATGGAATTGCACCGCCGTTTGCATGGCATCATACATCCTACAGTCATTCGTATCATTTACCAGTCAAAATTCGAAAGATCGTTGTCGGTTAAAATCAAGATTTTCCAATTTTATTATATGACTAATTACCAATTCGAATGGCAATTTTATGCTGATGATTCCGAAATATGCTTTATTTAAGAATGTGGTTACACATCCTTATTTCTCTTAATTTATGAAGAATTTTATAAACAAATAAAATTATGATTATGACTATTCTGGACATTCCTTTATATTGTAAATGCAAGAAATTTGGCATTGCGTTTTAACTAATTCATGCATGCAGATATTTCATATTCAATAAAATGAATGAATGATCAAAGACATATTTCCTTCTTTCATTTATCGTGAGCGTCGCGAGCTGATGAAGGTATTTGTTATTTGCAATTTAGAAAGATAGTAGGTACAAATTTTCTTACGAAATGCTTATCTACACTGATCAATAAATAATGAAATGGCTCGATAGATATGATGGAATTAAAAAAAGAAAAAGTTAGAGAGGCATCGAAAGACTAGCTTCCTGTCCGAAGGGGCCTTTCCAAGCTCAGACTCGTAAACTGTTCATTAAATTCGTAAAGTTCGCAGATCTGAAAGAGGGAATGTTTTTCTTCAATAAAAATTCTGAATTACTGCATATTTCCTGCGGGTGTGTTCTTAGTGATGATTTGAGCTAGTTCTTGCTTCAACGTCTTTAAACGGGGTCTCAAATCTTTCGACTCCGGCAGAGAGTCGGTCCAATCCAAGAAAGGACGAATCTTTTTCATCAGATCCTCGTGGGTCTGAGAATTGATCTCAGTCTGAAGATACAAGTTTCTCAATGATTCAATGAATGAGCAGGAAATTTTGTCATTTTTATGGCCGATAGCTGTCATCGGTTGTGATTAGCAACAGAAATTGGGAAAGAAGTTGGCGTATGATGAGCGAATAATTCAAGTAAAAACATAGACGATGATGATATCGATTAATCGGTGGCAAATATAAAAGTCCAGAAAACACTACCCTATCTTTCAAGCTCTCGAGTGTCTTTTGGATCTGGTAGACTTCATCTTCGACTTCGTTTCGTTCCAACACTCTTTGACGGAACTCTTCGTCCTCTCTCGTGTGAATTACGTTTGTCGTTGTATGATTTCGAACATCCACCTAACGATTTCATTTTCCATTTTTTTTATTTTGTGTATTTTCCTACATTTCGAACCGCTTCTGAGTCATACGAAATTTCGACCGTGGAACTCTTCTTCGTAGCGAGTTCAGTTAAAGTGACGTTCAGTATACCGTTTTCATCGATGACGAACTTTGTCTGAAATAACAACGTTTTTCTTGATTTATGAATGATGGAGTCACCTCCAGCTTGTTCCCTTTCGGAACTCGTTTCAATCCGTTCAACGTGACCTGTCCCAGTTTGATATTCAATCGGCAGTCAACCCGTTCGCCTTGATAAATTCCCTGGGAAACATTCGTCTGATTGTCAATTTCTGTCTCGCTGTGGATTACGGTCTGAAATGATAAGTTATTAAAAATCACGAGTCATCCTTAATGATATTTTGCTGTGATAAACAGAAATGTCCCATTTTACTTGAAAATCTCGCTTATTGTAGAAATTCAACTTGAAATTCAAATGGAATTTTAGGCACTTCATTTTACATATTTTAGTTAATGAACACGTCGAAAATCTACTGTGAATAAAGTTTTTCGGATTCAAATTGTTTTGAATACTTGTAGTATCAAGATATTTGATTGGAAAATAGGTGGCTAGTAAAAAAAAACGATGAAGTGCTTCCTTGTAGTTGACGTAGTGATTTTTTTTGTCAAATTATTGAGTGTTGCTCATTTTCAGAAGAAACACCGAGTCTCTTGACAAAAAGCACTCCGCCAAAAACTAGTTGCCGAAAAATAGATAAACTATAAAGAATAACTCGCTTACTTCACAAGGATATCTCGTTCCTCTCTTGAACACCTCTTTCATCAGCGTTTCGCGGTAAGCCATTCCAATTGTAAATGGTAGTACATCAGTCACACTCATGGCACTATTCTTCTTCTAAATTAACTCGTCTCATAATTCGATCGTCAAATCGTCCACTTTCTCACATCGATTAATCCATTGGCGAGGATGGCAGCGCCTTGAGCGACTGCTTCGTCCTGGTTGACGTTCATGAGAAGTTTGTCCTTTCCAAATCTCTGAATGAGCAGTTCTTGGACCATCGGAATACGGGTAGAGCCTCCAACGAGAATCTAGGAAATGAGATTAAGAGATGACTGATAAAAATGAGATTTTGAAAATGTTTGAATTGGGATTAACTTCAGGTAAAAATTACGATGGCATACAACTTGATCAATATTATCGGCAGTAATCGCTGGTTCGACTTCGTTGATCACGTCATCGACGATTTGCATCGTTCCTTTGAACAAATCACCGTTTAAGCGATTCATGTCTTCCCTGGTCAGCTCGATTTGCAGGTCCTGATTGCCGTCGACTGCCTCGACCTAAAATACTTCCTCTTCATATATTATTAAAAATATTCTAAATCCTACATGAACGGATGCATTCTCTCTGAAAGACAACGATTCTTTCGCTTTGACGACAGCTGCCCTGACTCGCTTGAGAGCTTTCTTCTTCGTATCGTCCGTCAAATCGACACCCGTTTCCGTTTTGAATGTTTCGATCACGTAATCGAGAAGATTCTTGTCGAAGTCCTGACCGCCGAGGTGAAGGTTACCCGAAATTGCTTTAATAGTTAGCCTGGGACCCTCAATTTCAGCGATTGTCACGTCGAAGGTTCCTGAATATGTTGGTATTGAATATTACAGAGAGATTTTAGGAAAATGATTTTGAACCATTTTTATCGAATGTTTTGTAGTACAGCGAAAAAAATAATCATTGCCAATGGGCATATGGGTGTTTTTCATTTGTTGAAACTTCGCTAGAGAAAATCTCATCGCGCTAATTCGGAAATCTAACTGCGTTGCATTTAGAAACTATTTCTGCAAAGTGATGAAGACTACTTCGACATTTTACTTAGCTGCAGCCTTACAGTTTGAAGAAAGTGAAAAGAATAAAGCTTTGCATATTCTCTCTCCTAACTAACTTTGAAGTTACGACACTACAATATTTCTAGATTTCCAAACATAGTGAAATTTCGAGTTTAACGCAGAGGCTACCGAATGAGCACGATAAGATTTCATTACGTCGAAGTTGTAACAGCGAGATATTCACATAGTTATGCAAATAGATCTTTTTTCATGGACAGAGAAATAATATATTCCATCAAGATAAATAATAATTGCTATTGATTTTCGCACCTCCGCCCAAATCATAGACCAGTACTGTCGATTTCGTCGTCTGTGTGTGTTGGAAGGAATAAGCGACGGCTGCAGCGACCGGTTCAGTCACCAATCGAAGCACATTGATTCCGACCTTTTTTGCCGCTTCCATCGTTGCCTGTCGTTGGCGATCCACGAAGTAAGCAGGAACAGTGATGACTGCGCCTCTCAGAACCTTGTTATGTAGGCGGAGATATCTCTAAAATAGCCCATTTATCTCTGAACTTATTAAAATATTGTTTACTTCAGCAGTGTTCTTCATGTACTTCAAAACTTCGGCAGAAACAAATTCTGGTTCGATGTTTTGCGAGGTCTTACCTTTCGCGATTTCGTAATGGGGTTTCCCCTAAAATTAAGTATTTTGCGGAATAAAATGATATCCTACATTAATATCCGCTATTCTGAAGGGCCACGTCCTGATGTCGGCTTGTACAGTTTGATCTATGAACTGCCACCCAATCAGTCTCTTTGAATCGTAAACGAGATTCGTCGGAGGCACTGCTGCATCAGTCGCGGCAATTCCAATGAGGACGTTATCTTCGTCAAACGCCACGACGGAGGGAGTCGTATTATTACCTAAATAGATGAAGATTGATAGGAAAGACATTCGAAATATGATCAAGCACCCGAGGCTAGAGAAATAGGAAATTTAGATAAGAAAGCTTTTCAATTATCTCAAAGCTTTTTTTTTTCAAAATTACCAAGAATAATTTTTCAAGGGAGATTTTACTAACCGTGATCATTAGGAATCGTAAAAGGTCGGCCATTTTCCATCACCGATACGCATGAAAATGTTGTACCCAAATCAATTCCTATAGCAGCTATCTGCTGTGGTTGGGAACTTGACTTCGAAGACATTTCTGCCTAAATTTGAATTCTTGTATGAAAATGAACGAAAATTAAATAATGTTTGCAAGAACGAAGAGTAAAAGCATATTCGAATATTTAGATATTTGGGTAAAATGGACGAGTCATACAGTTTCATTTATTTCTGGACCCGTACTAAAGTCTACTAGATTAACTTTAACCCGATCTACCTGTTAGACTGAGTTCAGCCTAATCGAACTTTCAGATTGGAGCAAGAAATAGAAAGATCGCTGAAGAGACTTCAGACAGTTGGGCTGAGGCTAACCGAATAGACTAGTACGAGCCCAAAAGTTTTAGAGCTCTTCAAAAGCATTTCTACTCCCACAAGTTATACATGTTCTGAAAGCCCACTAAATTTGCAACAAACGTATCGTTGTGGATTTTGATTTTCGCCCCCTTTCGCGAAATTTTGAGGCATCGGCACAGCAAAAATGAACCGGAATTGGGTAAACTTTATCATTTTTGAACCGGTTTTTTTCAAATAATGGATACTCAGAATCTTCACAAGCACGGGGGAAATTTTTGATCGAAAACCACCCACCCTAATCCATACACAGAGAAAAGTTCACGCGTTCCTCCCGCATTCATCCCGAGTCGGCTCCGCTGCGGGCCCGACTCGGAACGAATGCGGGAGGAACGCGTGAACTTTTCTCTGTGGACTGCGAATATGAGATGATGTTAGGATGTTCAGATCGATTATCTTGAGATGTATGCGGTTTTTGAATATTTTTTGCTGGATTATACTGATGATCTTTTATCACTACCTCTGATGATGGACTGTCTCCAACGTAATTTTTGTTTGCAGCTGGATGTGACATTAGTGCCTTTTCTTGCTCTTTGATAATTTCGATGACTCGCTTGTAATCGATAGATTTCTCAGCCGCGGTAACAGTTTTGCTAACAATTGCTGTTGCACCGACGGCTGCTACCTTGAAATAACTCATTTACCATCATAATACTAAATTGTCACTCGCACAAACCTCATCCACATTCAAGAAATTGCAAACAGTCGAATCTTTGAAAGCTTCGGAGAGACTTTCGGAAATCAGTGGAATCCTGGTGCTTCCACCAGCCAATAGAATAAATTTCGGCTTGATTTCTAAAATAAGAGAAAGGGAGTATGAATTTAATGGGGAATAAACCTTTATAAACTTCTCCAATTTTTTTAATGATCTGGTCAACTTCCTTATTATAGTATTCTTTAATTTCATCTTTCTGAATAACTTCAACCAAATCGCAATCCTCATCGCCATTTCTGTATAAAGAATCAACATCTGGAATGTTTAAATTCGAATCTTTTCCACCTTGAAGACCCAAAGCTTACCGATTCGTGTATGCGGTGCAAACGCTAAAGCACACTTCATCTTTTCGCAAGCAATTTTTAGACGACGTTCTGCTCGAGGTGATAATTTTGGCCTTGTTCCTTCATTCTAAAATAATAGATCAGTACCATTCAATATTAAGCGGGAATCTCAGGGAATTTTCTCTTAAATATGGCTCTACCTGTTTTTCAAGATTTTTCATCATCTCTTCAACAATGAGTCTATCAATCTCATCACCAGCAAAGTTTTCAACAATTGGTTCAATTTCAGAAATTGGAGCTATAGTCAAGTCAGTCCAGTTAGCTTTCTAAATTTACATGAATTATTGGAAGCTCACATGAATTCTACCTCTTCCTGGGCCTTTTGCTGGATAAAATATGCCGCGACTTGCAAGTATCCTGCCCCCATACAGAAAACGAGCGCTACGTCACCTTTCAGGTGAATGTTCAATCTAGGTGCATAAGCAGCTGTGACAGCAAGTGGTTCATCGATTAGCTCGACTGGAATATTATCCGATGGAACTACTTTTGGT
Source organism: Diploscapter pachys (assembly GCA_002287525.1). Lineage (NCBI taxonomy): Eukaryota > Metazoa > Nematoda > Chromadorea > Rhabditida > Rhabditidae > Diploscapter > Diploscapter pachys. The sequence continues at coordinate 219,322 of LIAE01010006.1, forward strand.
TGATTTTGCTTACTATTTTGCGTAGCAGTCGAAGAAGACACCTTTCTTACACAATTTTTAACTAATGCTTTATAATTCTCCTCCGATTTTATTGGAACAGTAATTGCTATAGTTGTGGGATCCTGTAATTGAATACTTTAAACAATTTATCGTAACAGAAATAAATACATACCTGAAGATTCTTATAAATTGTAGCGAAAAGTGGCTCGAGCAATTTTGCAAATATTTCTTCAGCATTGAGAGTTTTAAGTGGGTTTTCTTTACCTTGATCTATCATATCGAACGTTGTAGTTTCTGAGCAATTTTATCTTTTTATAAACTAACTGAATTCACACTAACTATCAGCGGGTAAGTTTTCCGATCGTTTGAAAAAGTATCGCTTCTTATCTTGTACCAAATCAATTTCACCATTTGTCTTTCCCAAAAGCCATCGAATATCTACAAACATTGGTTGTAAAAACCCTATTGAAACTAAAAATAACCGTAAATCACATTCTGCAGACAAACAGCGTAGTTTTCAGCCATTCTTCCGACCAACCATTCGCGTTGCTCAGAATACGCTACGTATGACGGAACAGATCGATTCGCTTCTGAAATTTCCTTGATTAGTTCGGAGATTTGGCTGTAAATTACCATGCTCGACGATCTGGATGTATCTCTCCTTACAGACGGCGATCTTGCATTTCGACGTGCCAATATCGATAGCGACTGCATCGCAAATATTCGAATTTTCGCTGGCTTCACGAGTGATCGTTTTGATATGGGGATTGCTCGGAGATGAATCCGTAGTTGTTGCGGGTATCTAGAAACCGCATGACATATTTCAAAAAAATCTCCAAAGGGCAACTTGTAAATCGCACGACATTCAAGACCTCACGACATGCGAAATGGTGCGGGAAAATAAATCCTATCAGTCAATACTCTACACTAACCATACATTATTTCGCATGTTTTGAGGTCTTAATATCGCGGGATTTCCGAATAGCCCCAAAAGCATCATTTTATTAGGGGAACTAAATGTGGCTACTTTTCCAGATGGCAGAAAACTTTATTTGAATTCCAACTTACGGGTTTGGAAATAGGATTTGTGGAAGTTGACATAGATTTATCACTCATTTCGGCTGAATTTGGTTGACTTCGAATTCAATCAATGCTTATCAACGCCTTCCTCGTGTGTTATAAAGCGAGCTAATATTAGTCAGTAAGACAAATGTTGGAAAGATTATAAAATGTAGCACGGTGGCCTAGCAGTACCTCGATTGGGATAATTTATGCACAAAATTCGATACCGAAAATGATAATTTTTATTAGAAAATGAACATAGATAAATGAATCCACAAAAACAAGATATTGTCAGTAATTCTTACAAGTGATTTTTCACAAACTCACAGATTTCGATTAATTTATTGGAATAACGAAGCGAGTATATTGAGATCTTTTCTCGAATAATTGGATATGTAACCTAACTGCCAGCTAAGCAACCACGCTGGTAGACAGTGCATCCCGGAGAAATGAAGGGTCAGGTTCAATTCCTGATTGTGCGTCATGAGTTTTACATAGAATATCCACTTCCAACCCGCACGCCATTAGACACTGTTCCTACAGAATGAGTTATTTTTTAATCATTAGATCAGTTATTTACCATTTATGGTTAGACTTTTTGATTGGCTTGATCCGAGTAACTTTTGTAACCTGTTGTTTCTAAAATGTTTACTAAAATAAATGAAAAAAGATTTTAACTTGTTGGTAATTACGAAAACTCGCATCTTGAAAAATAGTGTGTCAGGTTAGGAGGGGGTAGGAATAGACTCTATTTTTGCATACTATCTCTTCAAGATGCAAATTTTCGTAGCGGCCAATTTGTTCATATTTACCTTAACCAATCCACGTATCAAGAAGTATAAGGTTATAATTTGAAAGTACGGTCCTTGATATCTCATTGCATAATCTAATACCTGAAATGAAAAATTTTCGTCATATTATACTTGAAACATAAATATAAATGTCTTGTATCGTTAACGCCCAATAAACTGGTTATTCGCCTCATAGAGAAAAAGCGAGCATCAATTTCTCGTTTTATTTTGATCGAAATAGTGTTTAATGAAGAGAGCCAGCGTAAATTTTTGGAGCCTCTCTTGCTCCCGACAACCAGCTTTTTGCGCGTTAATGATAGAATTAATAAATTTCATGTAGCTTATAAAAAAAGTTGTATAAGAATGAATGAATTATATGACTTACAGATATCAGATTTTCTAAAAAATAATAATAATTATTATAATTATTATTATTCTTTGCGTAGTCCGGACGTTCGATATCAAGTATGGTAAAAGAGGGAAAGTAATGGAGAATTGATGTTCTCATTATATAAAATAGGTAATAATTATTAGTAATAGTTTCACAAATCATCTGAATAAATATTATATTTTTGATTTTTTGTATGTTTCTAATACAGTGGAGTTCAAAAGTATGAAAATAAGCATTTTTTTTAAAATCAAGCAGGCCTAGACAGCTCTTAAACCAAAATCCTATGCTAATCCCCTTTTCTAGCCAACAATTTCGGTCAGAGTTCTCTTCTGCGGACCTTCTACCTATATGTCTCCAATGGTAAAATTACCATTTTCGGACCTCCCTATATTTTCAGCCTGGATGAAATCAGTGAGTGATTTAACTACTTACTGTGAATCGATTCATAATAAGAGAACCTAAGGGGCATTTACGCCGGACGTAAAAGTATAGAAGAGAAGGACCGTAAGTGGTAATTTTACTTTGAAAACTGCTAGGTAGTGAGGGCCCGCAAAGAGCTTTCGGCCGAAAATTTTTACTAGGGAAGGCGGTTCGCACGCGCGAACTGACGTAGTCTTCCTTAGATCTGATAATAAGTCGATGAACCAGCCATTATTTTAACAAATTCTCGTTTCCTTACTTTTGAATTCCACTGTATCTTATACTCTCCATTATTCCCTAAAAGATGAAGACCAAGATCGACGGTGAGCTTTATGGACGGAGTCTTCCTTTCTTCGCTTTTGTAAAAGAACAAAGAAAGGTGCTTGCTATTGGCTCTTCTTTCTCTCCCCCACTAAAAGGAAGGACTAGACTCCGCCCATAAAACCTTCCGTAGAACTTGATCTCCATCCTTTAGGGAACACCCATACATGAGCTGAAAGGTATTTGTTGAGTCGTTTTTCCGCCTTGCGAGTTTCGTTACTTAGATTATATAAACTAAATTTTTTCCTAATGTAAAAAAATGAAGCAAAAGTTATAATGAATTGTGCAATCCCAGATACCAAAAGTATGCCCGATTGAACTGTGACCTGAAATATTTAACTTTTTTTTGAAACAGAAGATGCAACATTTTGAATGGATCATCGTGCATTTCTTACATGTAATTCTTGCGCTAGCTGATCGAAAAAATTGCTGGTTAGATTCGAGTGGTCTCTGATTACGTGAAAATAGATATAAACGCCATCGGTCATTGATATCATCACAAGATAGACGCAAAAACAAAGCGCGAATAAACAGATAATTATTCGTGTGTTCTTCTTTATTGGAGCACTGAAATATTATAGAGGAGTAGAGTAAATGGAGCCTGCAGACTCAATTTACTCTATTCCTCAATAATTAAAAGTAAATTCGGGTTTATTGTGATTATATTTTACTACAACATCAAATATTATAGTTATTCCCAAAAAGATGGAGATCGAAATAAAGGAAGGAGAAGGGAGAATGTTTGCATCCCTTATGCGAACATGCTATTTCTTTTTTTTACCTTTTTAGAAGCATAGCAAATGAAAATCTCTTGTTTTCGATCTCCATCTTTTTGGTCCCAAGTCATATCAAATGAAATATAAGAAAGGATGACTAACGTTGAAAATGCTCGCGCTCGGTAAACTGCAATGGCTGCTGATACAAATCTAATTAATACATTTATCCATATCATTAAAGCAGTTACCGAATCAAGAATTAACTAAATTAATGTTTGCGACTTTTGAAATATAGATGTCGGAACATACTCGATCCAGATCTATTTTGTGGAGGGCGTGCGTTGTCCATCAAAATCTTTGGTGGACAACGCCTCAGAAAAAAGTGAGGCGTTGTCCACCAAAGATTTTGATGGACAACGCTACGGGCTCAATTTTGTATGGTTTGTTCCCCAAAACGTGGAGATTGAAAACGAGATATTTTTATTCCCTGTGCTTTCTAAAGATGTAAAAAGAAAGAAATAGAATGTCCGCATGAGAAACACTAACATTCTTCCTTCCTTTATTTCGATCTCCACCCTTTTGGGAATAAGCCATACTATCGAGGAAGGAACAGGAAAATATTCCTGCAAATGCCTTGAAGCCAAAATTTTCGAAACGAAATATTTCGCAAATCCTTGATACTTAAAACAAATAAATAAAAATAAACTTACCCAATCAGAATCTTTAATGTAACAGCATGCTCCTTTTGCTTTTATAATGTAATTATGCACACATGTCTAAATTTTATGTTCTGATAAATTGTCAAAATAATATTATGAACTTAAGATATGCAGCATTTAATTTCTCTTTACATAACCCACTTATGGTTAATTTGGAAGCCTCCTAACATCATAACTCAATAATATAGCATGAAATAGTGAAATGGTTTGATGAGTTAGAAAATTTTGACTTTCTTGTTAAAATCACTAGTTTCGTTCTGTTTACTTATAGGGTTACTCTCTAGGCGTGAGCCCTCTGCAAGCGTATTGAAAAAATGGGCGTGGTCAAGAAAGAGCGAGCCTCACAAGAGCGATTCTTTTCCTCTCTCATCTCTATGAGTACGATCTCGCGCAGTTGCCCTAATACGTGCCTAGTGGAAGGCTCAACGCTTGTGAATAGCTCGATATTTAAAAATAATAATGAATATTTTTACATATGTAGTCTCGCTGATAGAATAAAAGAATTTTAGTATGAGAACCAACGAAATTAATCTTTCAAAATATGTTAATCTGGTCATTTTACTATTCAGTCTAAATAATACAAAGAATCCGATTATAACTGGTAGTGCCATAAGTTCCGTGATAATAGTATATATTGTACTTTCTAAATTGAAAAATTAATATAGCTAGTTATTTGAAATAACTCAAAACAATGATCACGTGAATTTGAATAATAATGTAATGACGAGAACACATTCAGATCTAGAGAGGACTTAAGTCAGAATGCCCGTGCAACCTACCCTCTATATATTTTCGGTGCTACGACCTATCCCTTGTATATTTTTTAAGTCTGACTCAAATGCTCCCTAGCTTTGAACATTTGAGTATATTTTAAATTCATAAATGTTCATTATCCAAACGTGCGAGCAAGCGAAGGTGAATAAATTTCGCTGTCCATTACAAATAATCATAGACGACAATATTTTACAACATACCGTAAATTTCCAAATAAAAGTCCCTCTACCTAATTTTCAGATCTCGCCATTAATCTACTCAAATCATTTCAGGCTGCTATTTTATAATATTATTTAAGCTGTTTAAGGCATATCAACTCTTGATTTCGTGACTCCGATGTATATACGATCAGTTATGACGTTTGTAAATTTCGAGTTTTTGGTGAGGAGGATTAAAACTAGATACCCTGTGGCTTCTATTAGACAATTTACGGTATATTATAGGGTTGCTCTTTAGACATGAGCTCTCTGCAAGCGTATCGGAAAAATGAACGTGATCAAGAAAGAGCAAGCCTCAAGAGAGTGCTTGTTTTCCTCTCTTTGTGTACTATCTCGCGCGTCTAGCGGAGAGCTCAATGCTTGTGGATAGCTTAATACTTCCAAATGCCTGAGACGTGAATAGAACTTTCAGATAGCACGCAATAATATATAAGTAGGAGTCGGATTCATAAAATGCTGAAATTATTCCTCATTTATTTTTATCAAGAGTTAAATGATTAATTTAAGGAAATTATATAGAAAGGACAATCTGGAAACCTCGTAACGTTATGTAACATCGTAACATACGAAATAGTGTAGGAAAGGATTCTCTAACTTATTCTATTCTCCCTTAACCCTATACTATTCCGTTATTCAATTACTCTACTATTTTTCCAAATTGCCACATTATTTATAAAAGTTACCTTATTTTCTTTAATTGAAGTACACCCTTTAATATAAGCCCACCCCATAAATTCCAGAACTGGCTTCTACTATTTATCACTGATAAGTCATGGTCACGTTTATTATTTGTTACCGAAAAAATGTTAGCCTACCCATCCAAACCCTAACATTTATCCGGTGATAAGTAGTAAACGTGATCGTGACTTATCGATGATAAATAGATGAGCCTCCAGAATCTACCTTTACCCTACTCAAATCATTCCGGAAATATTTTAGAATATTTTTTGGGGTTATTTAGAGCTAGTTTACTTACTGTGCTTCAACTAGAGAAAATATGATATGTTCAAATGCCATTATTTGATTACTTTTCTATATAATAATGAAATTAATACCATGCTTATTATGATTTGTTTCACATAAGTAGGCAGTTGGCAAGTCTTTTCACCTTTCTCCCAATGCACTGTCCTACGACAATTGCCTTTTTCTTGCGGGAATAAAAAAGGAACAGTCGTAAGATAATGACAAAAAAGGAGAATATGCACTGCACAACGAGAAGAGTCAACTGCCCCCAATTACATAAAACAAAGAATAGTTCAGGTAGTAGTTAATAAATGTGTTACCAGCGCATAGTTCACCAAGTTCCATTGGCATATGTCTCTCCGAAAATATTCTATTACAATCATGCATTTTAATGTTAGCAAGGAAGTGAAAATAGTTGTTGCGATTTGGACGCCTAATTTTAGCCTGCAAATAAATAGTCTAATTAGAGAAACTTAACCATAAGTAAATTATTTGGAATGAATGAACTTACAGTACGATGTTAGCCTAGGTCAATAGTACGAATTGAATATTTCGCTCTAACTGAAGCGCTAATCTGCAGACACAGCGTCAGAATCTAATCCTTTTATACGGTAATTTAGTCTTGAAATAGTGAATTAACTTCAGAAGTTTCTGTGCAAATTCTCATTTAATAACACCTTTGATTTTACGAAAAGATGTTGAGCTTGCAAAATTATAATATTTGGCTGTCTGTTTGCATGCAAAAATGAATCCTCTATCATAATTATAACTTATTTTACAGACATTAATCCATCACTCCTTATGTTAAGGGAACCAGGCATTTATTACTTTTCGAATATTTTGTGCATTACAATTATCAGATGATAATACAATTCTCAAAATGATGTGCAGACATGATATCATTATAAAAAATTAGCTCAACAAATTTATCATCAAAATCTTTGAAAAGTGCAAATTAGAAAACATCATCAAAAATATCTCAGTTTTGAAATAAATGAAGTAGATTTTTGCACGGTTCTTTTGACAAAAGTACTCTGCTTAATGAGATCTTTCGATTGATACCAAATCCCCGGATGGAATTTGAAAACGTTCCCTTGTAAAGTTG
>LIAE01010006.1:228852-271347 GCA_002287525.1 Diploscapter pachys
GCTCACGCGGGTGAAGGTGAATAGCGATGTTAAATATCGAACTTGCACGATTGAAAACGAAATACAATTTAATGGGTTTGTTTGCGTTAATTTTAATTGTCATCGTTCACAGATCTCTACTATAAATGGCTAGCGAGCTTGTTGATTTGACACAAAACCTTTATTCTTTAATAATTTAACAATTCGGATTAACGTCTTTCTTACTCTGTCCATCACTGCTCTACCTCAACTTGCAGCTTTTGGCAGCTGTACTTTTGGCGACGCTATGTGCAATCCAGCTTGTAGAGTCGAGATAATTCTTAGTTTATATTGCAGAACAAATTATCGAGATTTTAAAGAAATTACTAATTACTTGTCTAATGGTATTAGCGTATTTCTAACTTTGGTGATGTTTCCAAAGTGATAGTTTTAAAATAAGTAAATTCTTTTTCAAGGCTGTCATGGTGACACTTGCGATGAAGACAACATCTGTAACTGCTTTGGATGCTGAAAATAGTTTTTTTTTTTCGAGAATTCAGCAATTACACAATCATAGCATTTTGAGAAAAAGTTATAAACGTCGTTTTATTTATTTTATGAAATACTTTTTAATGACGGTGTTGTCTAAGATTCTAAACATTATGGTTCGTTGATGTTTTACATATATCAGTTTAAAAGTATAATGACTAACTGGCTAGTAATACGTAACACACAAATAAAAATACTATGCCTCATCGAGTCTTAAGTTTGGGAAGTAATGATCTTATGGTTTAACACGACAAGGCTTTTTGTGGGGAAGTAGGTTTTGCATAAGATAATCATTTCAAACGTTGGACTATATTAGGTAGATTCTCGTTTGCAAATGTGATTTCATACGACAATAAAGAAAGAATGTTAAACAATGATGCCCTGTCGAATTGAACTTTTGGGAAGTGAAGCAACAATGACCAAACTTGCTGATAACGCAAGATCAAGTCATAATTTTAACTCAAAACAAGTATGCAAAAGCCAAAAGGTTTCAAAACATGCGGATGAATCAAGCTGGCACATCTATTGAAAGCAAAAACAATGCAGAAGCAGAGAAAAAGTCTATTTATTAGATAATTGACCAATTGACAACAATTATTCATAGAAAAATTAGCATCATAAAAAAAACCGGTGCAAAATGGAACCAAACCCAAAACTGTTTTCAAATAGAATGAGTACAGTGAAAATACGAAGCGAATACTTTTGTCCAGAATTACTTGAAACACTATTCATTAAATGACCAATTTTATAAAGTGTAAACCTCGATTATCAAAGATACTTGAGCGCTTTTCATATTTCCAAACGCTCTTTTTCTTCCTTGTCCAACTGATTACCAATATTGAATTTTATGCATGTTTGAACATTGACAGACTATTTCGCTGCTTATCATAAATTTCGTAACTACAAAATTTAGTGATTCTAAACATATAAAAACTTAGTGTTATATTCAAATTGAGAGACTAAAACATTTTATTTCGGTATTAAACATTACTTTATTTAAATTTTAAACAGCATAAATGCAAACAATAAAATTTGATAAAAACATAGACAAAAATATGAAGGTGTCGATTTGCTATCAGGTGAAGGTGTCGATTTGCATTGCGAACAAGTGCAGATTCCATTCACGCAGTCAATATCGAAACATAACTGAAATAATTCTTTTGATTATTATTTTATTTTTAAAATGCACCTGATTCAAACAGTGATTCACACAATCAGCACAAGTTCCCAAATCAGACGTATATATAGGTGCGAGTTGAAACGAGCTATTTTGTGCAGTTTTGTTTAATGCAACAGCATCGAGATTTTCATTTTTATTATTGATATCACATCCAGCACAAACACAATTACCGCCATCACATCGACCTGTGTGACATCCCTGCAAAATACTCTGATTTTTAAGATGACATCACATTTTATATTCAAAATGTGCATGAAACTTTTTTTTTCATAAACGTTACGTTTTGCAATAGTCTATAATTTTTTTTTTTAATTTCATAATTGCAATGTTTAATGAATTTCTACTCAAAAAATACTCACCGTTCTTTCGCAATAAACGCCACATTCTGAATCTGTACCGGGCTCGCATTGTTTTGTTTTAAATTGACTTTCCGCTATTTGGAAAAAAGATAGCATGAAGAAGGCAAGAAAGACTTTGCAGATCATCATGCTTCAAAGTCACGTAAATAATGCCTAATTTTATTCGATATAAAAGTGAATCAAAATTTATAAGTCAATTGGTTTTTATATTTTAATAACTTATTTTTGAATAACTTTTACAAATAAAATGATTTTCAAAAACTAAACGGGTTCTAGATATCCAAAGTGGAGGAAACATAAAATGTGGTTTTTATGAACCATGCTTGTGGTACTAATGGCACGCTATATATAGGGAGGATAGTTTCTTTGTAAACTAAACATTTGAACGAATGTTTTTATAGCCATAAAGCGTAAAAACTAACATAAGTTCACCCCCGAGCATTATGGCCCATAAAAATGTTTTACTTATTTCTTCAATTTTGAATATCTAAGCCATGTTGATCGTTTTTAAGAGCAGTTAGTGCAACTTCAAATTCGGACTATCCTAAAGTATGAAATTTATAATGCGAATCTCTCAAAGCGCTTTCAAGTCACTTAGATGTGTAATTGGTACTTCTGGCAAAACCTTGCCATACGGATTATATGTTGATTCTCTCATCAAAACTGATTTGAGTGTATTGAGATCAATAAGCTCATTTGAATTCGCTTTTTCTTCAATTAATAAATTCGACGTGTTTCCATTTTTCGTTTTTGCCGTGGTGAATCAGATTTGTAGCAAGAGTAGAAAGGAACCGAGTTATAAAATTGCATTTTTATCATCTCAATTATTTATTGAGAAAACACGTAAATTAAAATAAATCTTCACAACGAAATTGTCGTAGAAAAATAATATCGGAAAACATTTGATTGAAAAGCCCGTTTATGATAGGGTAAAGAAAGGAATTGCTTGGCTTTATCAGAAACTCGTATAGGGACAAGACTAGGTTAGCCAAACCACAAGTGATAAGTATTTAACCTTGGCTAAAATGAGTTTTTGATTATTTTAGCAAGGAAAAGAATATTGGAGCTCATTTTATCCACTGTCAAATGTCGAATAAATAATTTACCGTTTTTTTTTTCAAAAGAAAATTACGCTATTTCTATCAGCACTATCTGATTTTACATTTACATTATGCGAAACCAAGTATTTCTTATTATAGAAGCTCTAAAATTTTTTGATTATGATCAAATGACACCAAAATCGAGTGAAAATAAATGGTTATTTCATTGGAGAGTTTCAAGTTTGATTTCAAAAATCGAATTCAGAGGGCCTCGCGATATGTTTTTCTTCTCCTCCTTCGGTCGCCCTGAAATGTTATCATTATCAATTTTTCTTGAGGTTAATAACAAGTTCAGCTTCAATTTTACTTTTTTGGAAATTATCACGTAATTTAATGTCAAAATTCGACTGCGTAATCCTTCCTCCTAAAGGCTATTTCTTACTGTTTTTTCTTTTCCATGCATTGAATGAACTGCGTTGTTAATAAATTGAATAAATTCTATAAAATCATTGTACCTGTTTAGCGGCCTGAGTGACGAGTCTGAGCAGCGCGAAGATGACGTTGGCGACGGCCGCGTCCAGCGGATCCAGGATCGTTCGCTGCAACGCCTTCGGAATCGTCGTCCGGTAGTCGAAAATCTGGAAGAAAATGCAGTTTTAAAAACAGAAAGTGATCTTGGACTTTTTTTTTGGAATTGTGAAAATCCAGTTTTTTTTCATTAAAAATTTATTTGAAAAACTAGCCAACTTACAAGACTATGATGAGTGAACTAAATTAGAAACCATTTTTGAAGAGAAAAAGATTTTCAAAATGGCCTTTAGTCATTAAACTGTTATAAATTTATGAAAAGTGGGAAAAAACGTTGAACTTACCTGCAATTTTCTGAGTATGTCATCGACGAGGGGCGGATTCCAAGTGAACGCCGATCGCTCGATGCACTTGATGCGCGGCGCCACTTGCCACTGATCGCAGATGTACAGCTGGAAATTCAATTATTATTCTCTAGGAAGAAAATAAGGAGTCCTGAAGATCACATACAATATACTGGCTTCCTGTAAGAAAGTAAGAAAAAAGCGGGTTATTAATATAGGAGACCCAATATACTTGTTAGGCAAAATAGTGTTGATAATAAAGAAGACAAAATGCATGAATATTTCATCATTGAAAAGTACTAGTCTTTTTTTGAACATTAATTAAAAAAACATTTTCCTTTTTACTGCTCAATGAAATTTTTTTTAGATTATTCATTTTAGCACTAATGCCGATCGTTTCAATCAAGACAATGTCATTTTCAATTAGGGCGCGTTCATACTTGCTCACGAACACATGTGCACGAGCACGTCATTATCTCTGTGCTCTTTGATATGCGTTCTTTATTTTTTTTTTCTATCTTCACTGGTTTCGCGTTCGCCCACGCTATTTTTGTTATTCTTTTCGCCTTACTTCTCTTCGCACCTGTCACGCTCTTACATGTTCGTACACATTCGCGAGCAAAATGTGAACGCGTTCTTATCAAACAAGCAATACATAATAAAGTTGCATACCCTCTGATCAGCCTTATGAGTGCCTTTCTCCAGTTCTGCTGAAGTCGGGATGTCCTGAAAGTTCATAATTGTTTTTCTAGAGTATTTGAATTTTGTCGTACATTGACTCGGAAATAGCTCTTGAGGAGTTCGGGCAGAAAGAGAACCTGCGTGCTTACGTCCGTCAACACGCCCACGTCGTCGTAGAAATCCACCACAAACGAGGAGTGTACCTTAAAAACTCCATTCTTTTCATTCTGTTCATTTTTCCTCCAAAGTTATGTTTTTTCTTTTATAAAAGAATATTCGAGGATGATTTTACGAATGTTTCATTTCATTATTAGTTTAAATGATTCTAAAAAATTGCGCAATAGTATCGTAAATATGAAAAGTAAAAAATAACGTTCAAAAATTTATAAATATTTATACATCCATCTTGGACAGCTCGCTCATCTCCAAGTCGATGGCGTTGACTTGTGTCGACTTCATGAGGGCCTGCAGAGCGGGAAACTGGAACACGACCAGCACGTGGTGGGGCGAGCGATTGGGCGAGGCTCCCTTAAATTAATAAAAAAAATTACGATTTATTTAGAAAAATGAGCATTAGTAGCTATTATTATTTTAGGATCTGTATAGCTTTATTCCATTAGAGCTTGGATTTATTATTTTTAAGTAGTGGTCATTGGAAAAGGGGCATAAAAACTACAACACTCATTATTTTATGTTTTCTTCAGATTTCGAAACTATTGAATATGCCGACCTTTTCCTTCTGCTGCTTTCGATTTTGCCTGAGGACTTCGCCGATCAGATAGTCGAGATGTTGTGTGACGGACACGTTCAGGCGCATGTCATTTCGGTGGTGCTAAATTCGGAAGGTCAAATAGTGCTCTTTCACTACTTTTAAAGTTTTAGGGAACTTCAAAATGGTATAACTTATAATTTATAAATCTTTAGTTTTTGATATTTTATTTTTTCAATAGAAATATATCGATGAATTTTAGAAAATTTTTAGCCCATATTTTGATTTGTTCAAATCTCACTTGAACCCTGAGCACTTTGCCCATGACGTCTTTGTTGGCGTTCGGGACGTTCTTCATCTCATCGTTGCCGAGGCAAATCGTGAATTCGTGTTGGAGTTCGACGCCTAAAATTTAATTTAGGTTTTTCTATTTATTGAAATTCAGATTTATCATTTTAGTACAGACAGAAAAGCGCGTAGTTGAGCCGAAAAAATAGAAAATTAATAAGTAAGAATATGATTTGAGAGAGATAGCTCATTTTCAATTTTTATTGGTCAAACTAACCCAATTCTCCTCTGTCATCACTGTCGCTGGGCCCCTCGGGTCGAGGAATGAAGATCATCTTGGCAGTCGGCTTGAAGATGATCGTGGGCTCTTTCAGGTGGAAAAGGCCCCAACTGCAGAATAATATTTTATGAAAAAACTACTTTTGAAGTGAAGAAAATATTGGCATTTTTTCGACAAACTCACGAAATATATTCAAAAATGCTAACTATAGGAAAGTTTTTCAAGTGAGTATTGTGATCAGCGCGTCATGAATATCCCTCCGGTGTGAAAATCAGCCCGATTGGAAACGGACACTCGAAAAACTTTCCTAATAAGATTTAAAGAGAAAATAATTTAGTAATTTAGAAATTTCTCACATGTTAGAAGTCATTTCGCCGTGCATGCAGGCGATTGAGAGTTGACTAGCCTTCAACGTGACATTTCCGCCGACGATCGTGTTGCCCTCCACGGGGATCTTCAGCAGGTATTCCTTGTATTGCAGATTCGTCACCTCATCTAGCACCTAGAAAATGTTCTATAAAAATTGAAGTGAAAATCATAAATTTAGTATTTCCCCAATGCCAGCCCTTTGAGAAAATCAAAACCAAAAGTAGTTAGAAAGTAGAAAAGTGGATAAAATCCAAATCTTATGACATATAACTTTTGGAAAAAAGGATAAATATTAGGAGAACATCTCGTATTTTATCTTAAAAAATCAATAATTAAATAATTCCTGACCTTCTGCCAGAAAGCAGTCGCAGGTCTGTCGGCCTTTTCATCGGCCTCATCAAGCGAGCCCATGATGTCCGTCGTTTTCAGGGTCGTATCTTCGGTGAAGCCCCACACCAACTTCGAACTTTTCAGTTGTTCCTAAAAATAGCGCTTCCTTAGTTTGAAAATTTCTGGGCAACAACTATACGACGGAAGACGGAGGGCTTAACTAGGGAACAAGCATTTTTGAAATACCCTCGTCATTTAGAACGCCAGATTTTTAGTATTTTTGAAAATATCTTCATCCGAACAGTTCAGCATATTACTTGAGAAAGCTTTAAAAAATGTTTTTGAAGTCGATATTAAAATTGTACTTAATAGCAATTTAGGAAAAAAAAGACCTCGAAGAAAGTCTTGAGTTTCTGAACGATGGAAATGAAGTCTTCAATCGTGTTTCGAGCGATGATCATCTGCAGATCCTCCCACGCACCCATCACGTGCAGACAGATCACTGCTTTTGTCACCACCTGGAAAATACATCATTTTTATTTTTGAATTCCATAAAATTAGCATAAAAATCTAAATCTAAACATTAGCAAGAATTTAATTGTTATTTGCATAATTTTGTCCGATTTCATTAATATAGCCTGAATCTTCAGGTACGAAAATGTAAGGGTATTTTTGAAGCATTCTTGTTTCTCATTTCAAAATTTGATAAAGTAGTTTTCCGGAAAAAAGTTTTTTTCGAGAAAAAATTCCCACCATTTTCCCGTCTGCATCCCTCATTTCCTCAGTCCTGTATTCGTCATGCAGCCTCAAAGTCGGGCCGACGCAGTGTGCGACGAGCACTTTGCGAGTCATCCACTCGATTCGCACCGACAGCAGCTTGAATTCAATCGAGGCTGAGTTGTGGGGGATCGCCTGAAATATCCATATAAAATGCACGATATGAATTTGAACAAATTTTAATTGAAATATTTCATTTTTCTTTCGATTGAACTTTGTTCCTAAATAAAATCTTTTTAAAGAATTTCGATATTGTCAACTTCCCATCGAAACAAAATCAAAGGAAAGTTTCTTCACTGGTGAAAGTTCAAATTTGAAGAGTTCACCAAGAGGAGAACAAGTTTCAAACAAATGGGTTGAATTGAAACAAAACAAAAAATGCAACCTGCTTGAGCGCGGCATCCTGGAAGTGTCGTTTGTGAGCAACGGACATTTTCATCCCATTCAGCTCGATCTCGCCGCTGATCGCGCCGGTGTGTGCGTGGAAGCGAGCCGATTCCAACTCGAAGTTCGCCGTCACGTCACGTTCCGTTTTCGACGAGAGCTGTAATTTCATTCTCCACTTCAAAATAGTTTTTAATGGAAATTGTAGGACAAGAAAAGCGTTAGTAGTTCAGAATAATTCCTATTGTATCGATCAAATGAAGTGAAAGTCGTGTGTTAAAGAGCGCCTTGCGAGAAATGTGCGTATGAACTATGCGCGCAAAGAGGGAACCTAGAGCTCAGAAAAAGGAGTCAGCGGGGGACAATGGAAAGAGTGATACGGAATTTTCTGTTTCTCGCTATTTTTCAACACACCAACTTTTGCTTAATTTGATCGAAACACTCATTTTTTAATTATGCTAATTTTCACCTTAGCAGAAGAACTGAGCGTTCCTTTCCTGGCCTCGATCAGCGTCTGGCCCATTGTGTTGCCCATTTGCGCCTCGATTCGGAGCTGAAAAATGAATTTATTTCCGGAAAAATTTCAAGGAAATATATTTTTTTGAAATATCAAGCAGTTTTTACCCACTCTCGTAAAATTAACCGATTATTTCAATAGCGAACATTTCGTAATTTGCATCTTTCAAAGAAGAATGGTTTTATCATTGATTGGAGAGAACGCGTCGATATTCAAAATTATGTTCCAAAATCAAATCCTAATTGCTGCATGAATATCGACTTTCTCTCCAATCAGCGATACCTGTTTCCACTGCATCAACAGCAGCACGGTTGCCATCCAGGGCTTCTTCACCGTGTCGTGCTGGCTTGAAACTGAACGATTTCTGCAAAATTGGCTTTTTAGAAAGAAACCTTTTTTAGAAAATAGAAAAATCTACAATTCTGAAAATGGTCGATTGTAGGAGCCGTTTGACGAATTTCGACTGCGCGAGGTGGCTTGAGGCGCTGCGGTTTGATCGCCGAAGAAGACTCGTCTGCAATTTGTTGTTTGTTTTTTGCATTTGTTTTTGCATATATTTTTGAAAAATAGCAGCAAATTTTGATCATCTTTAATTCTTTAAATAAAACTTCGAAATCGCTTTTTTGAAAAGGCAAATTTCAATAATTGTTCCAATTCTAGTCATCATTCCAATCATGTAAATATATAGCGCTTGTAAGAAAAAATGTAATTTTATAAAGAGAAAAAAACCTCATAATCGCCGGCCGATACCATGGTTTGGGAAATTGGATGAGTTCGCTCAGTCGTCTGCAGTCGAAGTCGATAAGGGCCGAGCCGACCTCCGATGTGAGCACGAATCGAACCTTATTATCCAATTCGTTCGAGGCGTTCTTGTTACGAGTGATCACGAAACAGAAGTGGTCCAGGGTCAGTTGAAGAGCGAATTTCGTGCGGATGTCCTAAAATTGGCTTTTTTTCTTTTTAGTCCAGATCAAATTCAAGATTGTTTTCCTTTCTCGCAGCGTTTAATAAAAGTGTTACTCCGAAATACAAATTAAAAATCTAAAATGGTTATTAGTCAAAATTAAATTAACTTTTATTCTTAGCTTTTTCTATCAAAAATCTTAGTGCAATCTTTTACTCACAAGAGAAATGGATTTTTAAACATTTGAGAATTCGAATTTTTAAAATATGAAATAACCACCCTGTCATTCCCTCACCATGAAGAATTTTATCAGACAACTAGAAATAGCGTGTAAAATACCGTAATTCCCGAGAAGAAAAGTATTTTGGAGAGAAAAAGGGGAAGTGAGTAATCCTTACCTGATGAGGGCTGTAGATACCGAGTGAGAATTCCGATAAAGTGCCGGAAATGTCGACTCCTCCCGGATATTCGGAATTGTCGGACCGCTTCGTCGAAGCCATCAGCGTCAATCGAGGCAGCTGCAGGAGGCAGTTCGCCGCTGTGCTTCTCTGGAAGAAATTTATTTTTACAGCAAAAAATCCATTTCAAAAATAGCGTAATAGATTTTTTCAGTTTTAGGCTAGTGGTAAACAGGTTTGTGCAAAAATTCCAGTTCCAAAAACTTCTATTCGCATCCATTTTTAACCGATTTTCGTTCCTATTCTCAGATTTTATTTTTGCATAGATCGGTAGATGAAAAAATCACCCAACTCAAAAAGTCAAATAACTTTCCTGCCCGACTTATACAAATTTTCAAACCAAAATGTGAAAATGGTCTTTCGGTAGGAAATTCCTTTTTCCAAAAAACTACAATTCCCCGCATTTTTCAACTTGATTGACAACATTTATGACGATAGGCCAGTATAGATGTTACGCATTTTTCTATAAAATGACGGCACAATTTCTATCAAATCCCGCAATTCTTCGCGGAAAATTGTGCCGTCATATTGACGGATGTGTTTGCCGTCCATATCATCCCATCGTCATTTCGCAGCTGTCCCCTTTCGATCAAATGAGCAATAGAAATCACCGACCTGCTGCATTCCATCGAATAGGATCTTGCTGCTCTGCACGTTCAGATAGAGCATTATGTCGAGAGGCAGAATGGTTGTGTCCATCGCGACGATGTTGTTCACCTTGTTCTCCTGTTCGGGCTCCTCCTCGGGGGCCGACTCGAATGACACTCCAGAACGGAACACCGAAGAGGGAGGCAGAGGTTCCAGGACCTCAAATTGAAAAATTCATCGTATTTTATTTTTAGAAAGAAAAAATGGCTTTCAGAACACAAAGAAATAGTCCTCATTTTCTCAAAGGAATTTTCTGGATCTTTGAAAAAAGGCATTTTAGAATTAATCAACCAAGATTCGCTGTAGAGATATTGAAATAAAAAAATATAAAATCCCCAACTTCAATGTTTTCTAGATTTAAAACAAATCCTACCTGCTCCACATAGTCAGCCAGATGAGGCGTGACGACGGTTTCCGAAGGCATGGACGCGAGTCCGACAAAGAGGTAGAAGCATCCTCTTTTACTGTTCCGGTGCTGCTGCTGAAAGATGAGCATTTTTGACTTTTCTCTCTAAAATGTAACTTCTTCAATTACTTCCAGTTAGACATGATTCAAATATACTAATCTCACCATTTCTAATTACATCTCTAACCTTAGATGTCTCACCTCAATCTACTTTCCAAAAGCCTCATACAGAGCATAAACATCATTTACATCTTTGTGAGTTGTAGTTCTCAACTCTTTCGAAAAAACACGTTAGAAGGTATGCAAAATTCAATCAAGTACATTTTACATACATTTTCGAATCAACGAGCACTTTAGCAATTTTTCAACGATTTTCATACCAAATCGCTGTTCCTCCTCGATGGATTCCTTTGATATTGTGGCTGCAGGCTGTTGACGGCGATGTGAGAGGCCTGATTTTTTTGACTTTTTGGTCCCTAAAAAATAAAAATTAAGAAATTTCATCAAAATAAAAAGTACTCTAGCTTTCTTGAGGGAAAAATCTAAGAATTTACCGGTTTCTGCTGCGCGATGAACTGATTGTGAATTTGCTGGGCGGAAGTCATCAGAGGGGCGTCCTTTTCTGCCGACAATTTTGCAGCCAACTGATTCTGGGACATTTGGGGATGAGATGCGTCTGAGGTGTAGTAGCCTTTCAGATCGACACTGAAAATTAAAGCATTTTTTAAAATTGTTTTTTCTTCATCTTTTCAAGATGGTTTGCTCTGAAAACAGGAAAAATATTTTATTCAAATATTGAGTTGGAGTTTAATTTCTTCATTTTTAGTGGACGAATAAAAAATTCTAACAGAATTTATCGTCGAATCTAGTATTTATCATTTTTCTGAAACTTATAAAAAAAATTCTTAAAAAACCTAGGAATGCTGAAATTGGTAGTCGAGATCTGCTCTCTGTTCTGTCTTTGTCTGAGATCCCTCAACGACGGTCTGGTCGTCAGCCCACTCCTCCCTTCATTTTGTCCGCCCGCCTTCTGAGCAGTTCGTAGCGTACAACTGCCAGACTCGATGCTAATCTTGACGTCGATGTGCATGTTCACTGTCTCTGAAAAATTATGGATTTCTAAATGTTAGGATTTTGAGATTTGACAAGGTAAAATAAAGATTTTTCAGATTCGGTAAACAATAGTGCGAAAGTGATTTATTCAAAAAATTAGCTCACCATTCTTGCCCTTATCCTTTCCGTTGGCCATAGCTGCACTCCCTCCTTCAAGGACGTCCAGCGTCTCCTCTCCAGGCGAATGTCTGTTAGGCAATTCGATCGCAGTGATGTCGGCAAGAGTCTTTTTCAGAGGTGCATTAGTCGTGCCACTGCTGCGTTTTGCCACGTTTCCTGGAAATTTTCGAATTACTCATAATCTCTACCTGACTCGCAACTTTTTCGAAAAATCACACCTTCACCCGCGGGGTTTTATTTGCAAGTCTGATCTCTACACTCAAATATTAAGCTAGAGACAAATTATAGACAAATAAAAGAATAAATACCAGGCCTATCTTCCCGCTTCTTGAGCTTCTCGACGAAAGTCCTTCTGAACTCCTTGAATCTCAGCAACTCATAACTTCTCAGCTTCTTCGTCTGCACTTCAATCGATTTCTCGGCCGCGTTTTTCGCCTGGAGCTCGGAGACGATGTTTGACTGTTCGTGCATCTGGAAATTCAGAATCTTTCATATTTTTTAAACAAGACAAAAAAGAAAAATCTGACCTTCCTCTCCAACCAGGGTACCCTCTTGTCCATGGGCAAAGACAGCAATTCCCCTGCGCCCTCGACTTGTTCCACGTCCGGATCAGGTGATTGCTCGTCCTCGATGTCGCAATAGTCCGATTCCTCGTTCTCGCCGAACGCCGAAAATGTGTTCACCAGCAATTTCGTAAGTTTTCCTAAAATTGTCCGAAATAGTTTAACGAGCATAAATTTGAAATTAAGTTCATGCAAAATTCGGATGTGTAACTTGATTCCAATTTCTTGCTATTCCTTTTCGAATAGACCAAAGTGCTATAAATCTACACGCACCAAGCAGATGTTTAGCAGAAATGAAATTCGAAAGAAAAAGTTTTTTCTTGATAAAAAACAATTGTTCAAAAAATAAAGAAAAAAACCAACAAACCAATCCGATGATCCAAATCGATGACCATTCCCCTCATTTCGGATCGAATACTCAGCATCCACTGTGGCTCGCCCAGCACGACACTCGCCTTGGAGCAGAGCTTGTAGCTGCCCGACGGGAAGAAGAAGTAGTTCGTCTGCGCGTCGCTGCGGGATTCCACGAAATTGTGCGACAAGGCCTGCAGCATTCTTTTCGCATTATTTCGCACTATTTGAAATTATTTGAAACCTATGGTAAAGAATATGGAAGAAAGTGAGTTGTGAAGGACAAATTCTGTAAAAAAAACCACCTGTTCATCGAAATGGTCGACGAAGTTGAGCTTGAATTCGTGGAATTGCGCCTCGCAGGCCAGCTCCTTCTTGATGTGCACGGAAATGTCGCTTTTCTGGAATTCGAACTTTCATCTTCTTTTCATATAAGAGAAAAAATTCATGTTTCGTTATTATTTTCGAAAAAAATTCCTATTTACTACTAAAATGTAACCTGTAGGGACATGACGAGCGCAGGCATGCCTTCAGTGACGTCCTGGCTGAACAGCGGCATGCACATGTACATACCGTTCGTGATCGACAGCGACAAATTGATATCCACGTCCTGTAAATCCGAATTTATCATTTTCATAGAAACAAAAATAAATTTTTCGCATTTTAATCTTCAAATGTTTGTTCCTTTAGACTAAATTAATCCAAAAAATTCTCCAACTTCAGGGATTCTGCTACTACAAATAAATAAAACCTCAACAATCGTCTTGATCATAGATAAATCTGTCTTCCTACGATGTGCATAAAACCGTTAATTTTTTTAGGAAAAAATAACCTGAATAGGCTGTGGACTGAACATGGCTTGCGAGAGGCTGTTGCTTCTGTGCTGTCTGTAGGTCTTGCCTGCGTCTGCATTACTTGTCCCAGACTGTGTCTCGTCATTCCCTCCTCTCGGCGACGTTTTGTTCTTCAATCGACTCCTCTCGCTGCGCCAGAAATCGTACGTGTTCTTGTAGTTCAGCCACAGGAGAATTGCCTGAAATGTACAAATTACAAATTATGCTAACTTGTTTTAGAAAATGTGATTGAAACGGAAAGTTGAATTTTTCGAAACTTAGCGACCAGGGATGTTGATGGGTCAAAATCTTGCGACCCGACTCGTGATGCATTCGAAAAACTCGACTCGAACCCCAAACGAAAATACTCATCCTTGATTTTCATTGAAAAAGTCGCTATTCTGCCGATGGAGATTATAGTGCACTTTTGCTTTTTCTCTATCAGGAAAATTAAACCTAACAAAAAATAGTCTATTTTTAAAGAGACAACGCCGTACCTTATCGATGGCTGTCGATTTGATGAGAATGATGGGTCGATTGACGGAAATATGGTAAGAGTACGCGTTTTGCTTAGACGTCCTCTCCTTGTTCTCGACTCGAACCTGCAAAAAATCGCAATCTTCAAAAATTCTCAAAATGAAAAGTAAGTTTTACAAAATATCCTAACTTGACTATTTCAAAGCAAATTTAGTAGATGCTTGGATTTTCAATCAAATAGCATAAAAGTCCCTACCTGAGTCATAAAAGTGGCGAATTCCTGTAGTTCCTGGTTGACCTCCGCGTACTGCGCCGCTCTGACGAGTTGTCCGAGTTTGGCGTTGAGTTGGATGACCGCGATCCCCAAGATTTTCTCCTTCTTTGAGCCCTCTTCTCGAACCACCTGCAAAACTTGAATTCTTCAAAAATTATAATTGCTCAAAGCTTCATTTTGAAAAGTTAGATGTTTTCCTCCCTATCAACAGTTTCCGAACTTTCTAAAATCAAAATCTCGTAAAAAAGAAGAAAACAATAAAATACCAAATTTTCGACTTTTTAAACTCACCTTAAAGAATTTAAGGATTGTTTTGAAAACCCTCAATTTCTTTATTATCGTCACTTTCTCTTTCAAATTATTCGACCTCGTCAAAGAATAAATTTGCATGATGATAAGAAATTTTTAGATTTCTAAAGATTAACTAACCCATTTGTTGGTAAGTTGCGCGTCAAAGCTGTCGATAGTGAATCGGACGGCGATGTTCGTCGGGGTTGAGGCGGTCAATTGCAGCCAGGGGACTCCTGTGCCTTGCACCTGAACAAAACTTATTTTCTCACATTTTCATCATCAATTTTTAGATTACTGTATCATTTTTCAGCAAATTCAAGTAACCCAAAAAAGAAAATAGTAGAAAGTTCAAGTATGAAAAAATAAAAGACTCAAATCATTTTTTTTGCTGAAAATACCATTTTTCCCTAAGGAATTTTGAAAATTTCTCAACCTGCAGAGAAAACAGAAGAGGTGGTTTGTCGACGACCAACGTGGAGTGTTCGGGCTCTGCCTCGGAGACGAGCATCGACTTGATTTTGTTGTCCGACGATTTGAGTCGCTTGATGAGACTCTTGAAGTCCTCGCGAAAGGTCTGTTCGGCGAACAGAATCTGGTTCAATAGATCCGTCGTGAAGGTGTGGCTCACCTGGCCTGAAAATTAAACAAAAATGAGAGTTTCAGAAGCAGATTTGGGAAATTTCGAACCGCGGTTACTGCCTGAAAAGAGATAGTATGTCTTATCGAGAGACAGAAAGAGGAAATGTACTTTTTCTCTCGATTAGACATACTATCTCGGTTAGAAGTTTTCTGTCTGTTCAGAATGTCTCAAAAAACAAGTTTAAAAGATTAGAAAAATTACAATAGTTGAGTGAGTTTTTTGTCGAGAAAGATACAAATCACGAGTTTAATGTAGAAATTACCCAAAGTGAGCATCATCTGCAGGTATCCTCCTTCCCGATAGTGCAGTTGTTTGTCCGTGGAAGGTCTCTTTTGGTGGTGTCCGAATTCTTTCTCGATCTGCAAAAAATCACTATTATTTTCCAATTTATTCCAATTTCATTACCGTGTACTGTCCGACGCAGGAGAGACTTGGCAGAGGCAGGTTGATGTTCTCCATGTCCCGAGTCGTCACGGAGAATTCTGCCTCGTGCTTGGTGATCGAGGCACGCCAATTCGCCTCGTTGCCTGGAATTTCAAAGATTTTCCTTCGTTATTCGGAAATTCTAGAAAATTGTCTTTTTGAGAATTTAGAAAGTTTTTTTGGGATATCCATGAAAACTTGCACATTGTAGAAGTTGAAATAAATTTAAAACGTGATATCGAAAAATCTAACGCTAGAGAGTAAAAAATGGCATTTTGAAGAATGAAGGAACAAATCCATCGATTATTGAAAATTGGAAAATCAAATATGGGGAAAAAGTGGAAATAGTGGAAATCCGTACCAGTGACCCCCGAGCTGGTGGCGCCGTACATGATGTATTTGACGCGGAGACTCGGCAGTGGGTTCAGGGCCAACTCGATATTTCGCACTTCCAGCGTGAAATTGACGGTAGCTATTGCGGGTCGTCTGAAAATTCCATTTTTAAAAGAGGTAAAATTAGACATGCTATCGGAAGCTCGTAAATATCACTGCGGAAATAAAATTCAGATTATAGTGTCTTTTCGCGAAACTTATTCCTACCAAATTATTGAAATAAATAGAGATAATCCCAAGTTTCGATATCAAAATGGGGTAGAAAACGAGAATACGAAACCATTTTTGGCTACATATTTCGTTAATTTACAAATCATTCATTTTGAAATAGGAAAAATAGGGGCGTGTCGACGAGAGTAGCTCTAGCCTTGATGCGAGAAACAGCTTGAAAGAGGAGAGAGATGAGAAAGGGCTAGAGAAATCGGAAATCAGGGACGCACAGACAGGAGCGGGGAGGCCTCAAGTCGATGTTCATTTGAATTGAGGGAGAGAAGGAAATGTCGAGGAAAAAGAAATGCCAAGGCTTCGCACGCTTATTCTCAACTCCGCCCCTATTTTTCCCATTTCAAAATGCAAAAAATATAGTAAGAAACAAAAACTGACCTGGCCGTGACTGGAGCACTTGTCGCCGATGACGGAGGAAGTGATTGGGCGTGTTGCCTTGGGAGGTAGCTTCCCGGAGCCCTGATGGGCTCTCCTTCTTTCGAAGCGGCTGGAGATAAAGGAGACGGAGGAGACCGGGTCTGGTCGGGCGAAACGACGACCGGAACGACCGGCAGAAGAATCATATCGAGTGGAGTCGAGCCCGCTGGGGGAGGCTGTGCAGAGAGACGGTTCAGTTGTTGCTCGATCTACAAATTTTCATTTTTCTTTTAAAAAAAACCAATATTTTGAGAAAAATGGGTTTTTAGAAAGAAATCAATGACTCGTTTTTTTTCAATAAGAACAATCCATAATTCGTTAAAATGCCAAAACGAACTGCATTATTTCCCCTTTCTATTCACAAGGTATATTCCAAACTTTCGATAAACAAGTTTCAAATAGTCATTCGGTAATGAGTGTAAGGATGATAGAAAAATATCTTTAAAAATGTAGAATTTAGAGAAAAAAAACCTGCGGTCCATGTTTCATGACAACTTCATGCAGGATCTGCGCACTCATCGGCATGTCGCCTTTCATGTCGCCCAAAGTCACTTCCAGCAGAGCATTCGTTTTTCCGTTCAAAGCAAATCTTCTGCAAATTCGATGTTTCAAAATTCATAAGGTAGGGCCCCTTGTAGCTATCACCCTTTTCTGAGAAATAATATGGAGAAGAGAAAAAAGTGGTAACTAAGCGAGCCTAAAATAGGAAAAATGCCAACTATCATTTTGCATTGTGCTTTTTACCAAAATAGGATTTTTTCCGAAAAAAATCGTACCGATTGAATTTGGCCTTGCTTTGAGAAAGTGCGGCAGAGAAGATGTACTGATTCTGCACCTGCCTACTGCTATCGGATTCCATCACATTCAGAGTCGCTTTGCTGAAATTGTTCATTATTCGTCGAATACTGAAATGCTCACTTCAGTTGCAGCTTGAACTGATCAAAGTCCCTTTCTCTGTCGATTGCACTCGTGTTGGTCGTGAGATTCGGGTCGTGAATCGAAGAGGAACTCAGGTTCGACATCAGCGATTGGCAAGTTTCTGGATCTCTGAAAAACAATCGACTTATGTTTCAGCTTTTCGATACATACGAAATTTATGCAGAGGAAGTATTATAAAATCAATAAAAATTTCAATAATAGAATTTTTCAATTATTAGATTCGACTACTAGGGAAAATTGGACAAATTTAGAACTGAAAACATTGATAATAAGCAAGAAAATACGAATGAGCTTCACGGGTTTGAGAGCGATTTAAAAATAGCGGAGAATCTTTGATAGGTATAAAAAAAACATACCCCGAACTTTAGAAGATTTCATATATTTTTTAAATCCAAAATGTCCTTACTTAGCAATTGGTAGCCTCCTGTGATGTAGGTTGATGGTGTGGATGGCGAAGGAGATGTAGACATCGGTGCGGGACGTCTCGATTCGGACCGAGTCGAGCAGAAACTCGCCGTCGATGTTCGTCAGAATTTCGCCTGAAAATCACTTCTTCCCTTGTACTTACCACTAACTGTTAGGTCAGAAAATGTAGGAAAAATTATGTAAACTATTGTCGCTAGAATCAATTTTCTTATTGAATTTTTAAATTAAATCGTTTTCCTTTTCAAATCATATTTTGTTAGGAAAAAAATTATTTCAAAAATCCTTGGGTTCGCATAAAACGATTTTTCGACTTACCCTTATTCGACCTGACACTCTTCATGAGCTGCATGTTCTTCTCGAAGTCTTTCTTGATCTCGATCACTTTCTTCTCCCAGCCAGAGTTCACTTCCGCCGATTCGCTGCTTTCCTCCGTCGCATTTCTGACGCTGTTTTGTCTGAAATCATGGGAAAAACATGAAATAGAAAATTCTACAACTTATTCGAAAGATCGCACGTTTTGAAACTGACATACAATTGTCACCATTTCAAAAAGTACTAACTTTCGAATAAGAGAAATTTCTCGACGAATAAACTGCCCCCGTCGGCATTGAACGACATCACCAGCGGGCAGTTTTTGTCGAGTTTACTCGAAATGAATAGCATTTCTCCATCAGTCAGTATGCAATAGTTTTGCATACCTAGCTTTTCTCTTCCTGTCCTTGCCCGAATCAGCCCTCTGTTTCCCGAGGTTGGCATCCAAAGCCGATTGGATCACCGCGGCGACTTCCTTCACGAGACACATCGACCCGATGTCCACAGCGATTCTGGAGAATTTCATTTCTATTCAAAGTGAACTTCTTCGAAAATTTCTATATTTGTGTCAATTAAAGAAAAAACTTACTTGATTCCATCGAGCGACCCCTTGTATTCGACGGTAAGCAGCCCGTACAGCGGTGTCACAGAGCGTTTGTCATTTTCCAGCTGCCAGTCGATTTTGCCCGTAACTTGAAGTTGTTTCAGTTGAATCAGATTCTGAAAAAAAAAAATCATTAACTTTCTGATTTTTCCCTTGAATTACTTTATCTGTAAAAAAAAATCAAAAGTCTTCTTTGGTTGATGCTTTTTTTTATGTTTCTATCTCTCCAGATTCAAAAATTCACAATTTTCGATTTTCAAAAAAACTACTTATTTGACTAGGATATTTTGTTTAAGTTTGAAATTTTGAATTTTACCTGGAAATGCTGAGTGACGTAGGACTGTCTATCCGAAAGAGAATTGATGATTTTCTGCTCGACCATTTTGATGTCGATTCCGTGCAAATTCATCTGCAATATTTTCGATAAGTCTCAAGAAAATCATAATTTCTCGTCAAATCTACACCTAATATTGAGAAATAGAGGCGCACCGATGTTTAATTAAACTAATAGTATAAAAATGTTTTCGAAGTTTCGTAGTAGATCCTTTATCATAACTGTCTCTTCATCAAATAACGGACTTTCAAAAGTGAATAAGATGACACCGCAAATTTTGAATGGTCAACTCTCGAAAAAGAAGAAATTTTAACCAGACTTAGGCCGTTTTCCACCGTAAATATACATTATGAGGTTAGTTATTTCAGTTAGCTTTGAATTACTACCCTCAATAATGAGACGAGAGATGATGACCGAATTTTGCGGTGGAAAACGTCCCAACGTCTGATTTGAACCTCGAAATGAGCCGTGAATTTCTCGACCGCGACTTCTTCCACCCCGGTCCATTCCAGCTGCCTGAATCTGTAGATGGAATAGAAGAAAGCCTTCTGCACGATGTCCATCGGGTTGACGTATTTGCTGCCTCCCTGATGCGCTGTCTTTCTTCCCTCTCGCTTTTCCTTCCTTTCACGATGAGCATTCAGCACCCACGTGTAGAGGTCCACTGCAAAAATGTTGAATAGGAATCCAAAATTATCGCCTTTTTCACAAGTAATTTCAAGGATATTTTCTCTGAAAATTGTAAGATACGATTTTGAAATATCCGAGTTTCAATGAAATTTGAATTTGAAGTTAACAAAAACTACTACTTTTCGGTGTGGCGGCTATCAACTCCTTGTCTTCCTTATCGGTTGAAATTGGGACTGCTTCATCGACATTGTTCGATGCGCCACGAGATACATGCTAAAGTACTCATTTTCAACAAAAAATCATATTTAAAACAAGCAAAGAACGAGCCTTGCTCCTATGCAACAAATTGCTGAGACTGCTGGTGGCGTTGACGGGCGTCGAACTGATTCCAGTCATGTCGATTCGCGTCTCGCTGCGCATCGTGTTCAGCGGGGTCACTTCCTGCACCTTGAAACGAGCCGCTTCTTCGAGGGAAGTTAACTGAAAGAGTCCGTTCGGATGTTAGTTGCAGTGCAGCTTGCAACTCGTTCAAAATAGCACAAGAAATGATGCAGTTTGATGGAATCGAACTCTCTTCATTTTCCATGCTATTTCTTCTCTCTTCTCGCTATGCGCTAGCAGGACCGTGTCCAAAACTTGAAGGCCTGGAAATTACCTTGATATATCTGCTGATGTCGGGCTGCCAGTGACTGAGCAGAGCCATGAGCGCAGTTTTCCTGGCCCTTTTCTCCGCGAACTCCTCGTGGACCTCGAACTCAGCAGCCAGCTCCTTCTCTGCATTGTCAGCAAACGCGCACCATCTGAATTTGTCATTCTATGTTTCAAGAAAGTCTTATTTTCGTAGAAAAATGACAACAATTATTGAGTTGACGAATGAGCTATACCTGATATTTAGAAAAAGAGGCGAGAATTTTCTGTGTGGAGTTGGGGAGACATCTACACCAAAATAACAAGGAAACTTTGCATATATTTTAGTAAAAATCATCTTTAATTCATAGAAAAGACTAAATTGACATGGAAATTTGTATGCTTCATTAAAGATGAGATATATTCGAACGTTTCACTTCGATTTTTCAGAAATAGAAAAATTTGCTTACTTGAAGAGCGTCAGCGTGAGCATACAGGAACCGCAAGCGCACTGCTGCTGGCCGAGCCGTTTTACTGCCGCCATTCGGTGCTTACCGCTTTGGACACACTGAAAATTGGACTTTTTTACAAAATGTTTGGATTTTTTTGGAAGTTTCAATTTTAGACAAAAATTATAATAACCCTTACAACTTTCTCATGAGTGCAGTCGAGTGCCAATTTGAGCAATTTCATCATTGTTATGTCCGACCATCTTGTTAGGGTTTTTTCCAGCTGAAAAAATTTGAAAGTCCATTTTTCTCTCCTTAAAATAAAGACTTTTCTTACCGTAAAACAAGCAGTCTCGAACGATTTTACGGTGTTGATCCACTGGAAAATTGCAGGCTGAAGTGCCTCGTAAATGGGGAACTCGTTTTTGCCAGTCAATTCCAGGGCGCGGGCCATCACGAATATCGACGTCACGGTGTCGATTTCGACCTGAATTTTGAAAAATGAAATTTTATTTTTGAAAAACCACGAAGGAAAAATTAATTCAAAATGAAGTGACTGGTTCTTTTTTTCGAGATAAGCGATAAGATGGGGTTTTAGAGAAATAGTGTGAAGAATATAATAGACACGTTGTTCCCTATCGTATTTGAGTAGCCAGAAGGAATAAATAGCTCTCCGAGAAATGCCAACCTTCAACTGATTATGAATCGTAAGCCGTTCGGAGTTGGTCGTATTTTTCGACGAATCCAATGCCAAGTTTGACGGAGTTCCCAAATCAACGACGGGCGAGACGACAGGGAGTTTCTAAAAGACATCAATTTTTAACACTTTCCATCAAATTGAAAAAATAATTTTCCGAAACAAATTATTTTATAGGTTTCAGATTCTATTCATTTACAGAAGATAAAGTTGACCGTAAATCTAGGGACCCTCTGCAACTCGATGACAACTCGGGGGCTTTTAAATTCGAAGAGGATTCTCGGCTGTCTGTCAGTCATCTTCTTGGACAAAGGACAGAGTTCCCACTGCAGGTCTGGACGCATGAGGCTGTTCGACACACGGAAATCGTTAGAAGCCGAGTGGCTCAACTGCAATATTTTCGACATTTTTTGTTCAAAAATGTACAACTTTTAACATTAATGAAAAATATCTCTGGTTCAAAATTATAGCAATTTTCTAATAGCAAAAGATTATTTACTGCCCAAGAATATAAATAAAAAAGACATAAAAGTTTGTTTAAAAAATCTCCTAACCTGAATGCACTGGACGGAAATCGGTTTAGTCGTAAGTTGATATGCCGAAGCCTGTTTTTCCCCGTCCTTTTCCTTCGTTTGGTCGACAATCAGCTGTTCGTTGTCCGAATTCACGATTTCTGCGCCTTCGAACACGACAGTCAGCAGATTCGCAGAGGACGCAGGGAAACCGGAATGCAGGACTGCGGTCTGGAAAATGCAAATGTTAGGATTTTTAGGGGGAGAAATTGAAATATTAAGATAAGTGAACAATTCCTACCGTTCCGACTGGCTGTTCGCATTGAAACAGCGTCAAATCAACGACGGGAAGATGGGCGAAAATGTCGATTCGCAAATCGCGAACTTGTTTTTCTGAAAAAAAAATACATAATTTTCAAAAATAAATTCTAAAAAGTGCAATTTTTAATAAAAAATCCACCCGAGAAAATTTTAAATGACATTTTTAGAAAAAAAAATTGCATACCTTTGTTGGACAGACTCTCCAACAAGGGCTGTTTGTGCCCCTTCAGCGAACAGCTGCTGTAGCAGAGTTGCAGCAGGACGGCCGGGTGGAGTTTGGGAATGTGGGAGGAGAGAGACGAGATGAAAGACTCCAAGGAGTCGAGGCCGATCGGAGTGAAAAAGATCTGAAATGAAAGAGATAATTATCCTAATTAGCTTTTCTAGTTAGAGATAATTCACCAATTAAATCCAAATTAGTTACCTTGATGGACTCTCCCGCTCTGCCTCTGATCTTCAAATTCTTGCATTCCTTCCACCTTTCCTCGTTTTCCTTTCCATCCTCAGCTCGTTCCTGCTGGCTGAACTGCCTGCTCACCGCGAATTGCGTGTTGTTGATGCCTTCTTCTGCCTGGAAAATCACAAATTTAGAAAAATAGAACAATTCTTTTTTTTTTTTTTAGAAATTTTCACCAAATTACAATAGAATTTATGAAAAGTAAGAAAGTCGAATTTTGATAAGATGTCTGAGATTTACCGTCTTGAATTCCCAAACCCTCTGCCGATTCCACGACTCGATGGGTGTTTCTCCCTGTCGGGGCGGTCCATCCACGGCACTCCTCCTCAATTCCAATCGATTCAGAAAGTCCTCATACGGACCGAGACTCGCTGCTGAGGGACCGACAGAGTCGTGCTGAAAAATGCTCGACTTATTAACAGATTTCTGAAAAATCTACTCATCCTTTATTTCCCGCATTTCTTCTGGTTTCATTCAGATTGACTTTCGTAACAATATTTTTTAATAAAATGTCCTCAAATAAGTTCATCGTTATTTTCGTTTTATAAATTTCTTTATGTAGCTTTTCTGATAATTTATTTGGAAAGTGTTAAAAATCATCTAAATGACATA
This sequence comes from Diploscapter pachys, assembly GCA_002287525.1. NCBI lineage: Eukaryota > Metazoa > Nematoda > Chromadorea > Rhabditida > Rhabditidae > Diploscapter > Diploscapter pachys. Next base: position 252,602 of record LIAE01010006.1, read on the forward strand.
CGGACGCAGCCGACCTAGCCGAATGATAGGAATCCGTGTCGGTAGCGGAGAATTGCTGGTGAACCAGTCTTTTAGATCTCGACGTTGAACTCGGAGTCATAACGCTCTTGTCCTTGTACGCGTAATAAGGCAGACCGGAGAGAACTCTGAAAATGACTGCTAATTTGGCATCATCTAATAATTTTGTGACGCAGTATTTTGAAATCATCTGAATATTCTAAAAATTGACGTACTTCATATTTCTATTGACGACACTCTGTAGTATTCCGGGCTGCAGCTTTGAATCTGGGATGATCGACGGTGCGAAGAGCTTCGAATTGACAACGACGAGCAAGTCTTTGCCACTGAAAATCAATCATTTTCAGAAGTTGCAAAAATTCCCATTTTTTTCAAATTCCGACTCAACAAATATCAAAAATTCAAGACTTCTCACAAGAGGTATTCCTTTAGAAAGGAGAAAATCTTGATTTTCAAAAATTCTCATTCTTTTACAAACATAATCATAAAGTTCATTTTTTCAGAAATAATCTCAATTTAGAAAAATCTGTCTTACATAGTATCTTCTTCAGCAAAGAAAGCAGTGTCTCCTTTGCAAGCACATCCCTCTCTTCTGTCATCTCTCCATAGAAAATGTAGTCGCTTCGTCTGTTCGTCATGCCGCCTCACGAACTCCCTTCTCAGCGCATCGAGATGAGCCGCTTCTGGCATCAGAGGCAGAGTCAGACCAATTCCGATGTTATCGATCCGAATGCACCCCGTTTCGAGCCATTTTTCTGGTTCGTCTGAAAAAAATCTTCCAAGTATAAAAAATTGTGTTTCAGAAAAAAGCAAATAATTAGGCTTTTCTTAAAATAATCAATAATCCGGGGGTGGCCTGAACGCCAATACAAATTGGGGAAAACATGAAATTTTAAAATGAGAACGTTCTAAAATTATAAGAGAATTTAAAGTTAGCAGATTTTTACCCGAATGCGGCGAGGAAGAGGCAGTTTTGATGGCCTGTCTCAGCTGGATTCGGCTAGTCTTGAGGTAGAGATGCTCCGTGAAGATGTCCTGCTCGGCGTTGCACAGCGAGAAGCGTATCGGGTCGGATGATAGCTGCAAGTTTAAAATAAATTTTTCTCCCAATTCAAAGGAAAAATACAAAAACGCAAATTTTTGAAAAAATTTGATATTTTCGAAAAAGACGAAATTTTTAAGCAATATTAGAATTTTAAAAAATAACTTTTAAAAATAAAGAAAAATCCCGAACCTGCAGAATACTGTTTCCTTCTTGCATGCAGATGTCGATTTCATCGACCGCCACTCTGACCAGCCGATACTTCAACTTCTCCTCGTCCTCACAGACGCCCTCCCTTCCATTCAGCGGGCAAGCAGACTGCAGTTGGCCGTGGGGACAGACTTTGAATCGCTCCGGAATGAGCATCGCGTCGTCCGGAGAAATCGCGAACAACAGCGTCGTTTCCAGGATCTGGTAGAGCGCGAGCACCTGAAAATTACCATCATTGCAGTCCGATTACTCCGCATCCCTAATAAAATATTATATACACAACGTCTTTTTTCTCCTTTCACAATTTACCTTTTTCCTGTCACCTTTTAATTTTCTCTACTATCCATTTGAAAGAGAATAAAGAGTGAAAGAAGTAATCGGAAGGTGATCATAACTTTCTTTCTTTAGATTTAGACAAACTTTTGTCACCGATGAATAATTTTTTTAAAAAATACTTAGAACCTTAGAAACATATTTGAAGAATGGGAAATAAAAAGTAGAAATAGTGGAGTTTTTTGCAATTCCTATCACTTCGTAATTTCAAAAAGGAAAATATCGAGATTTCTACAACCTACATTTGACGGGAACTGTAGACTTCCTTTCAGATCCCCGACCAGAATCTCCATGAGCCAAGCGTACTCGCAAATGCCCATGTCCCACGGCACATCTCGAGTTGAATACATTCCGTGGCCTCTGAAAAAAATAAATTAATATTTCAAGATATGAATGTTTCAACAATTTCTAAAAAACGATTTTTTTCCATTTTCTAGAGAAATTCGAACCTGAATTGCAATCCCGAAAGAGTCAAGTATCCCGCTGGATGGGAGGCATTTTTCTTGTCGAAATAGGCGCACGTCGGACCGAGAGCTACCTGAAATAAAATTAATGAAAAACACATTTTATAGCTCATCTTAAAATAATATAAAAAGAATTAACCTGAGCAAATACGAGAAAAACGAAATTCCAACCTGTATGAGCGACGCCTCGACAGTTTTGTGGACCTCGACGACGAATTCGTCTGTGAGAAGAATCGGGCAGAACTCTGTCGGATCGGCGGATGGCGAATAGAGCAATGCGTGGATGCGCGGGTTGCAGATGCGGACGATCACCTAGAAGTTTTTTTTGTTTATTATTTCTTGTTCGTTGAACAACGAAAAATAATATTAAGGAAAAATGGGACCTACATCAACTTGCATGTGCCTGAACTGTTCTGGAGCTGCAGTCGGGGAGTAGGAATTGAAATTCGACCGGAGTTTTGCCGAAGCCAGTCCGCCCATTTCGCTTTCAGCGCGCTCCAAGTCAGTCATCTAAAGAATGAAAAAATCGATTATAATTTTAAAGCATGCCGTAATCCACAAAACAAACGCAGAAAATTCTATTTCTGGGGATCATCTTATTTATAAAAAAAAATCTATTTTCATAAGTTCACAATGACAACATCTAACATCACAACTTTCATCGTCATGCCTTTTTCTTACCGGTCTCTGAATTTTCATTTCAAAGTCTGTCACCTAATTTTTATCATTAAAATTTCTTCGAATTTTCCAGAACTTACCGAATCGTACCACCCAAAGTAGTTGTTCTTCAGATCGAGGAAGAGTCGAATCAATAGGCCCGTGAATCTTATCTCCGCCCCCTCGACGCTCAGCAGCACGTCCAAATTATCGGGTTTCAGCTGGAATTCCAAATTTTATCGAAGAGCCTTTTTATGCATGTTGAATCAAAATTAGAAACTTTCAACGACTATTTCATCTTCATTCTTAGAAAATTTTAATTGAAACGTTTTTTCTCTAATGAAGAGAAACTTCTTTAAATATTCTTTTTATAATTTATATTTTTGTAGAAAGGCAAGATAAGAAATGACTTGTTCAGGCCGAGCGACTTTCTTGGGCAGGTTGTCGAGGAGGAAGGCGAAAGGCAGGTCTGACTGGATGGTGTTCATGATCGGGTGATACTGATGCTGCAGGACTAGGTTCACTGACTCCGTACGCCAAAACTCGTGCCACTCCTGAGAAAAAAAAACTTAATTTATTCAAATAAGCTATTGTAATGTTTTGAGAGTAGGATATTGCAAAGAAAATGCCAGAGAAAATATCTATGATCTCTTGAAAGCAGACTTCTCAAACTTGCCAAATCTTTGGACCCACATCCGTCCCGCAAAAATAGTGACCTACTGCGGGTGTAGGTTTTTTTTTTAAAGTCTGCTTGAAATCTTATAAATTCCATGAAATGAGTCATTTCTAAAATGACTACTTACATCTCCCTTCGAATAACTTCCAGCGTTCGACGGCACTGCGTAATTCTGACAGTTCTCTGCTTGAGATATTGTTGCGAAAATCGGCGCTGTCGCGGAGTCGACTGGGAATCTGAAAATATGGTCAACTCTAAAAATGACACTTTTCGCCGTTTTAGGTGAAGTGAAATAAAATTTTATTTCAGGAAATATTTTCGAATTTCAACATCTTCAGTCTTTTCTGAAACGTACCTCGACCGAATGGCCATGTCTTTGCGTCCTTTGATCGTGTAGGTGACTTTTATGGTCTCCGGCACGAAGTCTGTGAACGGCAGTTCGAAGTCTGCAAAACTCATCTTATTTTTATATTCCAAGAAATCGATGGAGCTAAAACATTAAGTTCAGAACTTTCGGATAAAATAACCAAAATTTCTCAAGTGCAAAATTCTGCAAAGTCAGTATTCTAGAATAAACTCACATTTGGTTTTTGAATAGAGAAAAAGTCAATAAAAGGCCACAATAATCCCAAAAATTCAAATAAACAAAGTTCTTACGTGCATTGAGATGTTCCCCGACGATAGCCACTTCGATGTTCTCGGTCTGTTTGTCCGACGCGTCTACCCAATTGAACTCGTTCAACAGTAGGATCACCTCAAATTATTATTTTTCTTTTTCCGAAGAAAAAAGTTTATTATCGGGAATTACTAAATGACAGACTGATGGATTCTATAGTTAGAAAGAGGGCAGGGAGGCAGAATAAGGCGAAGTAGTGTGGGGGGAAAGAAATGGTCCGTTCATAAAGTTGTTGCCTTGATTTTCTCATAAAAAATTCTTTTTATGATCATCCTCTTTAAAATCTTTTTGAATTTTGTAAATGGTATGTTTCAAACAACAACCATAAGTTCAGTTTTTTTAATAAATTGATTAATCTGTTTTTTAATCCCAATTTTAAATCTATAATATTTTGAGGAGTCCTATTAGCATTTCTAAATTTGTAATTTCCTACCTCGAAACTTTCGGTGACGTTGATTTTGGTGTTGACGACGTAGGGAATGAAGTGGAAGACGTCAGACGGCGCTTCACCCATCCACTCGTCGATCAGATTCTGAAAATCTGCCGTAATTTTATTCTAATTTTTCAGCTAAAGTAATTCCCTCTTTAAAATTAGAAATAAAAAGTTACCGTGAAGAACCGTTTGTGATCCCAGACGAACCACATCGTCGCTTTCGAAATCGAAAAATTGAACGTCCAGATCTGCTTGTCGTTGTACACCTCAAAATTCGTATAATTCTTGAAAAAATTGCAGCTTAAGAAAATATTACAAGTATTACTTTGCAACAGAAAGTTTTTCAATATTTCTCAAGGATAACACTCGATTTGTGTTTTGAGAAATTTCTAAAAGAAGTAATAAAACCTTTGGATAGTGGAAATTGGCGTCGATGGAGACGGTTTCGCACTCGAAGAGCCGCGTGAAAGGGAGGGAAGTCGTGGTCTCGAGGCGGAGCAGTGAGGTGTGCAGCGACCAGCTGAAGCCCTCTTCCAGGGTGATCCACCAGACTGAGATCTGCAAAATTGCATATTTCATCCTTTTCTAAGAAAAATCTAAACGGCTTACATCAACCGAACTTCCGGCCTGACACCTGCTGTGGATGCTCTCGAGCTGCTCGCCCCGCATGAACCAGATGTCGATCGAGGTCTCCTTCAGCACGGAAATCCTGGCCTCGTGTTGCAGGTGGATGCGACGGCGCCCACGAGAGGGCAGTTCTGTCACGGGCAGAGTCTGAACATACTTGTGTCTAAAAATAGGGAGTCTGGAATTTGAAAATAAAACCGACCAAAAAGCTTTCGAAAATTGGTCAGTTGTTTCTTTTTTCAAAACTATTTCATTTAAAAGCTCCAAAACTCAAGAAATCAACATTTAAAAAAAGTACTTCACTATCATTTCTTTTACAAATTCTTATAACCAATCTAAAATTTGAAAAAAATCAACCTGATAATCTGGTGGAAAGAAGAACCCATAGAGGAGAGCTCTCTGTTCCTCGGCCCAGGGTCCGAAGCTGATGACCGTGTTGGAGCCGAATCGCCACTGCGAGTCCCAAATCGGCTTCGCGTGGTCGATGCGCTGCTTGTCGTCCGTTACGAAGCCTGCAAAATCGCTTATTTATCATTTTTAAATCTTATTGCTAGATTTTTTCTAAATTTGCAAACTCATTATTTTCAGAAACAAAAGTGACAATATTCAAAGTTTTTCGTTTCTTATGAAACATAGATAAAAAGTAGAAAAAATATTCTTTTCACTCTTTTAATAATATAAAGATAGTTGCAGAAAAAGAAATTTAATTACCCAAAATATCTTGATTGTATCTGAATTCGAGGTTGGCCGACTGGAGGACGGCGAACCCGTCTCCCATGGTCCTGGGTGGCTCCTTGCAGGGCTTGCCCTTGTACTCAGGGTGTTTGATGAAGTACATCTTCACGTTCTCCGTCTCTCCTCCCACCGTCAGAAGTGCCCGGTCGGTGGCCGATTCGCGTAGGAAAATTCGACCTGAAAAAAGTCGACTTCTCACAACTCGACCCACAAAAACACGCAGAAAAATAGTATACATGTTAAACAGAGAAAAAGAATAAATGCTCTTTCTCTCCCAATATGACATGCTATTTTTTCTGCAGACCGAATTTTGGGAAGTTTGGAAAAAAGATAGTTGTAATTAAAAAGAACGATGAACAAATCAAAGTTTCAAAATGATGCAATAAAAAATTGATCCATTGCAGTTTTGATCTTTTTACTAGAAAGTAGCAATGGAAAAATGAGTGAAAATGCAAAGAATCAGAAACCTTAACATTCTCTTCTTCTAAATCCATGAACTCTTTTTATATTAAAAACCCACTTCTTAAATCCTCGAAGGACAGAACGGCCATATAGGGCAGGAGTCGATTTCCGACGATCATTTGCCCCGACCCGATGTCGACGCGGACCATGCCGACCAGCGACCAGATGCGGTCCCAGTACGCTGCTGGAGAACCACTGAAAGTTCCAAATAAGAAATTTTCTGATATAAGAATCTACTTTCCTTGAAATGAAAAATTCAAATTGGCTAGTTATATACATGAGATTTTCCAATGAAAATATGAAGCTGAAGATATTTTAAAACCCCGACTAAATGCTGCTATTTTGAAAATGTACCTGTCATGAGGCAGCTGGACGATTTTCTTGGCTGAGTTGTCCTGTCCGAAGTACTTTTCGAGTCGGAACAGTTTGGCGATTTCCTTGTAGCGATATGTCCGATTGAACCAGTGAATTCGGACGCCGTTCAGCGACAAGTGCAGACGAGAGGTGTCACTGAAAACAATCGAGTCTCTGGAAAAAAAACTCAAATTTATGAATCATTTTTGAAAATACCAGAAATTCTATGTTTGAGATAATTTTAAATTTTCGAACCTCTTAAAATCGGCCTTGCTCGAGTTGATGAACTTCCAGTACGAGAAAATGATCCATCCGTCGCTGATTCGGAACGAGAAGTCGCTGTTCACGAAGAGAAACTGCAAAAATTTCACTTGTTTCCTCTCACAAAAATCCAAATCCGCGATTTTTAATGTTGAATTTCCTTACATCCCTGATCATGATTTTGCCGCTGAGCAGACTGATCGAAAAGCTGCCGATGTGCAGGTAGCCTTCGTCTTTCGTCCATCGCAAGTATCTGAAATTTAGTTTTACTTTATATGAAATATTTTTCTAAAAATCATTTTTACGGACCTGTTGATGAAAAACGCGAGGATCCGGCCGTTGATTCTGGACAGGTAGAAAGCGAGGAAGATCGACCAGACACTGAGCAGCAGCGCAGAGATGATGATCAACCAGAACGTGCTCTTAAAAATTAAGAGTATTCATCTTTTCAATTAATTTTTCAAAAAAAATTCGATTTTCTCATTAAATATCAGACATGTTTGAGTCTGTACGATTTCAAGAGCTTATCTAAGTCCTAGAAAACTTCACCAAATCTTCTAAATTTTCAACTTTCTCGTCGTCTTTTCTTGGAGTTTCATAGAAGCCAGCCCAAGATTTCGAATGTTTTGCTAAAACTCGATTCTTTGTTGTATTTACCTTCTTCGGATCGATGTTCTTGTCGTCAACGGTGAGCTGATCGAAGAGCGTCTGGTTGTCGTCGATGTAGGACATTGCTGACTGCTTCTAGAGGCTTGACGACGAGAATTTTGGCGTTCCTTGGTGAAATTCGGAGGGAAAATCGGCGATTTCGACTTCCGAATTACACCCGTCACATTCGTTCGCTGCTTCTGAATTGAGGAACGTCAATGTTTAGCTAAATTATACGATAGCAGACTCCGTCATGTTTTCGTCGTCACGAAATAGCGAAAAATTAGAGTGGAACAGGAAACAATTCAACATTTCAATTTTTGAGAATAGATCAAAATGATTTTTGCAAAGATAACAGGGAAGGATTTGTGACAACGACAACAGATGACAGAGCCTGTTGTCGGAGAGAAAATGAGCAATGAGTGACGATTTGGAAATGACTAAACAGCGAAATGGTGAAATTTTTAGTTCCCCTTACTAATTCACCCACTGGACAATTTCCCGTCTATCTCTAGCATGTGTTCCGCCATTCAGAATTGTCGTTTTCGAACATGAGCATCGAGAAAATCAACGAAAAAGTTGAGAAAATTCAACAGGAAGTTTGAAAAAATCGAATTGGTTCATTTGCATCTGCGCTTTGATGTTTACGTAGCGCGTAGAAGAGTGAAAAGACGGAGGAAGAAAAAACCTCACTGTTGTAAACGAGAAAAGGACGAGAAGTGGATGATTTCTTCGAAAATCAGTGGTGGTATTCTTTGCTTGATAACTGCGAGTTAAAGGTCGCCGTTAAAAATTTTTAACAGTGACCTTTAACTCTCTTAACGGCGACCTATGTTTTTTTCAAACTGATGATGCAAAGTTAACTGGAGGTGAAATCTCGTAGTTTTTTCACGAAAAGCTGCTGGATGTCATATATTTCTACAGCGGAATGAGAAAAAGTTCAAATAATTACCCAAAACTTCGAATTTGAGGTCTAATGGTGACCTTTTAATCGCTAACGGCGACCTCGTTTTTATAACTCGCAGTTAGTCGCCTAACAGCGAGCTAGTTAACAGTGAGCTCGCCGTTAAGGAAATAGCTAACTGGGAGTTAGTACGAAATAGTATGGGAAAGTGAGAGATTTAATTGCACTTAACTCCCAGTTATGAAAAGTAGAATTTTGACTTTTTTAACTGGGAGTTAAGTCTCTTGTTTTTCCATACTATTTCGCACTCTCTGATTAACTCCCAGTTAGAGAATTTTCTTAACGGTGAGCTCGCTGTTAACTAACTCACAGTTAGATTCTCTTAACAGCGAGCTCGCCGTTAACTAACTCGCAGTTAGTAGCAAAAATACGACCACTTGCAGTTAAATCTCTCACTTTCCCATACTATTTCGCACTTTGCTAACTCGCAGTTAACATTTTCTAAATCGCAGTTAGCGATTCTCTTAACTCGCAGTTAAGTTTCCCTTAACGGTGAGCTCGCCGTTAGTTAGCTCGCAGTTAGCAGCAAAGAATACCACCACAGGAGTTTTCATACAGACTTGTTTATTTTAAATTCAGAAAAAAGCATTCAAATTTCGAAATGATTTACTCCTCGTATGTTTTTTTTAATTTATGGAGCTAGTATGTCGCGGCTAAGTAGAGTCACGAATAATATGTTAAATTGAGAGAATTCATATTATCTATATTTAGCCTGGAAATAATGGTTTATTGCTCTTTCCAGGTTTTCATTTTAGTTACACGTACAAGTAGGTCTAATCTGAGGATATCTTTATTGGCATTTTTCTCAGACCGGTTTTGCGGTATCTCGAAATCTGCCCCACGTATCATTCGATTATGGATGTCTCATGTCCTGGGAAATCTTCGGGATATGCGGGCAAAAAGATAGCCGCATTCCTTGTCCATTATGCATATGCGCGATGAAAATTGATGAATTGAAGATGAAAAGGAAAGGTTGGCAGGGATGCGTCCAAGCATGCAGCCATAAGTCTCGATTCATCAGCCCATCAACCGCTTATCACTTTCATTCTTCCGAAACAGACTTGTAAAAACTCATATTCACTTCACCCCCTCGCTGCATGGTGAAGAATGGACGGTAGTTTTTCATAGCCCGGCGAATTTATCATTTATCATTTCCGTTCGTTTGGCAAAAAATAGGCGTCGAAACTCCCTTAAAGTCTTCAAATCATTCAAAAGTTTTAATATCTCTCACAGGCAGTTTATTATTTACGAAATTTTTTATCAGAGCTTCAAATTTGTTAAAAATATTGGAGAAGTATGAGTTTCCCGAAACTGCGTTAGAACGTCTGTCAGACCCCTAATTTGTGCTGTAAAATCAAGCGATTTTCGCCGTTTTTCGATATTCGGGAAACATGTTTGAATTTTTTATCAATGCCACATGCATCGGCTTGCCTTTCTCCTCTCGTTATTTCCATCATTCCATCTCGCAAATAAGACCGTCAACCTCTACCTTTCTCCCAATTCCCCCAATTACAGGTTCTAATTGCTGATTCCTGTTACCATTTTTGCACTTTCTCACTTTTACTTTTTTCGCCTGGCTTTTCATGCACCTACCAAAAAATCGCAGAATTTCATTTAGTTGTCAAGATCACGCGAATTTTCTCAGAATTGATTCTGACAGTCTTGCCACTTTTTATCAAAGTCGATTAGAATTTCCTGCCTAAAGAAGATAGGAATCAAGCCAGCTTCTTCTCATTCTTCGATTTGGCAATTGTCTCAAAATTTATTAATCGTCTTCATTATGTTTTTGAGAATCTTTGGCAATTTGGAAAGTAGTTACATTGTTACATACGAAATAAAAGAGTTAAGTAGGCATGCTATTCTTCTCTCAAGATATTTCGTAAGTTCCGATACAACGACTATGACTTTTTTCCTGGTTGCTATCAATTTATTGAATTCCTAAAGTTCACTCGATTTTTCCCAATTTTTGAATTTTCAGGTAATTCAAGTAATGCTGAGCAAAGTGTTCAAAGTGTTACAGCTGAATTCTCCCAACAAGAAGGAGAACAGTCAGAAAGGAAAGAAGCAGGAAGGGGTACAGCAGCAAGAACCATTCAGAAGACCCATTGGAGGACTCACTGTTACAGGTAGGTTCAATATTCATGCCTTAATATCCATAGTAGTTTTGCACGATTTTCCCATTAATATTTTTCATAGACAAAGGTTTTGAACTTATAACTCAATCGCTATTGCTCTTCTCAAACTTGCATCATTCAAGATTCTTAACAACTTTATTGCATAGCTGGTAACAAAATTAACCCATATCATCGTTACGTAACAATAATTTCATCCGAAGAGTTCGAGGTTGGCTTCGTTGCAGATCGCGATGATCTGCTTAAGGTATTTCTTCGACGCACCCGGCTCCTTGTTTTCGAGACGTTCGAACGTCGATTGCAGAATTCCACAGACATGGTTGACGTCGTGTCCGTCCATAGGATTTGTGGCTTTGCTCTGAGGTTCTTCAGGCTCTTCCGTTGCTAAAACAAGATAATGGAGATTAAATTTCGAATATAACTAATTTTCATTTTCATTAAATTAGGGCAGTTTTGGTTCCCACAATATTTTCGACCTTGATTGATACCTACATTTTCTTTTCCTCGGCTGCTTTGCCGGACTCTCTTTGAAGGTAGAAGTCGTTGGTTTCGGTTCGTCCAGAGTCATCTGCCTGGTTCCGAACAGTCCGATCGGCTCGGACTCGGAAGCAAGAACATGCGAGGGAAGTTGGGCCCAAGGAGGAATTTGGGCGATCTGCGGAACGCGTCCTTGAAATGACTCTGGATTTCTGCTAGGGAACATTCCTTCATTCACCATCACCATTTCCCTGACGTGCCTGGCAACTTGGGCCTCTTCTTCCTCGCGGATCTTCTTCATCGTCTCCAGACTGTTCGTGATTGATCGTCTTCTAAAATTTACAAGATTCTCAACGATGTTGGATCCATACCAAAATCAAGAAATAACTCGCGCAATCATCTTGAGGAGTTCTCTAATGCTTCTTTGATCGGACAAAAGACTCACTAGAGTAGTGATGTTTCCAGACATATCATTCGTAATTCATGTTTTCTCCTAAAATTCGTCTTACATGATTCGCGGAGTCTCTCCAAGAAATGCCATCGCTTGCTCGTATTTATAGGTTCTGACTTCTCCACCATTCAGGATCCTCTTCTTGTGGTACCTGGCCAGTCCATCTATCAGTATTTTGAATGCCGACTTTGCGTCTTTGCCTAAAATCCTATTGCATGAAATGAAGTTTATAATCAAATTTACCTTCGCAAACAACTCCTTTGTTGTTCAACTCCTCAGCCAGACAGACCCACAGATAGTCCTTCGTCGTTTTCGAGCCATAATTTGGATCTTCCACGTTGTAGAGCGGGGTGTACATATGATTCTCACTCATTATTCGTAGCAGTATGAATTTTCCATCGTCGTTAGACAAGGTCAGCTGAAGCATTGGTAGGAGATTTCAGCTAGCTCCAACTCATTTTGAATACCTGCATGTGCTCAACCGGAGAAAATCCTTGGCCTGAATCTTCGGTCTTCATTTTCTTCTCTCTTGATTTCATCCAAAGTTGCCTCTGAAAATTAAAACTTTATGAACCAAATTCAAAACATGACTATTGATAAAGATCATCAACTCCTGTGCTCATTACCCAATTTTTTGAAGCATTTCATTCTAAAAATAATAGTTTTTTTTTCATCAATTGAGCACTGGATTTGAAAGTCTTTGCCGATAAAAAAATTTGTTTAAATCGTCTGCTGCTGCAAATGCATTTGGATCGATAACTGACATAATGGCATTGATGCGAAGGGCTGAGAAGAGAAGAATTGACGGGAAGAGAGGCAGAGATGCAGTGCTGCGCAGCTGCTGGTCGGTTGCTGCTGCTGCTGCAGATTGCAGTCTTCCCAGTCCTTCTCTGTCTGCTCTTTCTCTATGCAGCTGCTTGCAGACAGCCCTGCAAAAGTGCAGCTGCCAGACGCGCAGATATCAACGATTAGAGCGCAAAAAATAATGTAGGAATTCGGTTCAAAATTCAAAAATAATAATTCTGCCGAATTTGATGACTAAAATTTACCTGAACAGATCGTGTGCATTGTGCATTATGAATTGTTCGGTTTTCGCTTCTTTAACCTGCTGCAACTTTTAATCCGTATCGAACTGAATGATAGGTCATTTTTCTTACCTGCTTCAGTTTCAAATTTTCCATTCTTTTCTTTATCTAAATCAAACTATCAATCTCCAAATCGCTCGCAACTTGTGAGCTTTTCTCGTGTCCGCTGTCGCTTCGCTCGGTAATTTTACACGAGTCCATCCAGGTACGAGGCACGTACAGACAAGCAGCCGAAATGCTGAAATGCATCGAACAGACAGACATAGAGAATCATCATCGTCCACTTTTCGCATCTCCCATTTTCTCCCCTCCTCTCTAACTATCATGCTCTCTTCTCTCCAGCTGCATCTCTCAATCTCTAGCCTCTCATTTCCACGAACTCTCTCCGAATCAATCGTGCACCTATTTTTGCAGTTTACTCTGCTCTCTCCTTTTCTTCTCTATTTCTCCCATTTTCGTTTCTTTTTTCCTCCTACTTTCTCTCCTTCTCCCCCTTTTTGTCGCTTTTCTCCCTCCCACTTTCTCCCGTTCTTTCTTTCCTTTCCACTAACAATGCCCCTTCTTTTCTTGTCTCTTCTGTCCTATTTCCCCAGTTTCGCTTGTTCTGCGATTTCCCTGTCCATTTTTGTACGCAATTCCATTTCGTTGTTTTATTTTTCTTTCAATCGACGAAAAATGAGGTTTCATTTTGCACTTGGAATAGTGAAATTAGCTGTTTTTCGCGGTTTGATGAATAATTTTTGGTATTTTGAGCTCTTGATAGTGAGAACTCTGAATTAGTTCTATCAAAACACCCATTATATCGGTTTATTGTCTTTGAAATTTCGTGAAAACATGGCATTTTCGGATGGGGAAATTAATCGGTTTAAAATTTACGACTATATTTTCTTGGTTTTAGAACTCGGTCAAATTATTGTTAGGATAATATTTTCCTGTTTTGGTCATCGGGAAATTCCTTTGAATATTTGCTGATCTTTTATTTTCGCAGATTATTCAATTTTTCGCCAATGACTAGCTCATTTTGCGAACGAATCAATTTCCACTCTTCGCACCGAAAATCAATCGACCAAAAAGTCGAGAAACCAATACGTCAGAATCACTCGTTTTTGAGAACACCTCGTTATTTTGCATGAGTGCGAGAATTCGTGTGTAGACTAGATTTTTCCGGCATAAATTTCAAATTTACTATTCTGCTGCACATTTACAAATTTTACCTCGTTTAAAAGTGCACTCTTTCATCATGCTGATTTAGTTTCTTTCGAGTCGCAATTTTTCTTCTTTTGGCAATTTTTCGATGTACAATTATCGTAAATCTTCACTTCTAGAAACCCTGAAAGGCATGAGATTTCATATTCCCAGTTATCGCTTGATTTATCGTCCTGTCTTCGTGCCTAATAGGGAACAGGAACATCGAACTTGCTATAATCAGCATCTGAAGCGAATGGAGGAAAAAGGCGGCCGAAAGCGCGTTTCGTGCGGGGTTCGTTCTGTCAGTTTTACGCGCATTCTGACTGCCGCCTCTACAGTCACTTCCACTCCATAAGTGCGTGAACATATCAATGAAATATTAGCTTCGAAAAATAGTTAACTAATTTTTAGTTCCGAATAAAATTTTAGGATGGTGTTAAAAATAAGCAAAATTCAGTTTTCTAAATATCTTAATTTTTGAGATATGGATGCCATGATATAAGTGAAGTTGATCTTGACAAATTTTTATACTGAATCTGTGAAATACCGAGCTTCTTTTAAACCCTAAAATTTTCGAAAAAAGAATTTTGCAAACCCAAGGGGATAATTCTCATCGTTTTTCTTCGAAAACTCCCAAGCCTAGCACTTTTCTAGGGCTAACCTGCGTTTTTACCTTCCTTACCCCACTCATCGTCTTATTTGCACTATTTGAGTGCGTGACCGAGAGCTCATACTCTTTATACTCTTCGCTACTCGCATCGTACTCATTTTGCGAATCGAGACAGCTTCCGTTAATTTGCTGCTCGAGCTTACACGTTTCGAGTTTTTGGGCCTAATAATCCCAAAAGTCACCCAAATTTGGGGCTTTTCTCTGTCATTTTCTACAGCATTATACTACTAAGAACCTAAATTCATACATTTTTCTCAAAATTCTAGACCAAAAATGATATTGCTCTTTTTTAACACCATACTTATCGCATGATTATGGCTGTTTTCGAACCTTGCTCAAAACCGTCTTCGTTATCAGCGTTGATTTCTGCCTTTATAGTCGAAAAATAGTCTAAAGCCCTACCGTTATTTTTTCTACTCACATTCATTTTCGAACTGCAAGACTTTTCGTGTGGAAAGATGAATGAAAGGCGGTCGAACTGCAGGAATGCTGCATTGTGAGACGATCCGATAGATCAGTCGATATTACGTCCTTTCATCCATACGATTGGAATTTCAGGCAGTATGATATTCACCAGGATGAAAATCTTAGCCTTAAAAGGCCCGTTTTGGAAGCTTACAACCCTCTCATCGAATTGTCTATTTCCATCTTTTAGCAGAAATTGTTAACATTTTACACTAGCTAAATGATTCTAGAATGCTTTAGGAATGTCCCTAAATTCCGAATCTGGTTTATGGTCTTTTAAAATCTCTCCAATCCGTCCTTGATATTCTCGAAATTTATCTTGATTTGAACTGATTGGGAAAAATCTGCTTAACAATCCAAATCTTCTTTTCTCCATAATTCGATTCATAGGAACTGTCCGCCAGCATGTCTGCCTCCTCTAGCTGATATCTTCTCAACAAATCAGTGATGCTATCGCCTATCTTTTTCGTCTTTTGCCTTTTGCCTTGCCAGTCTACTGTCATTTTTATTCGACTTAAAAGACTTCTTTCTTTTCGTCAGATAAATTCTAAATTCCTCTAAATTAGCATACATTCCAAAATTTCAAAAAAATCGTTTACTACCAAGCTGGACTTCATCAAAACAACTCGTCAAAATCATGTGAGTCGAGAAAATTTATAAGGTTCTAGTAGGGAAAACTACACAAACCGCAATGAAAGTTCTTACAATTCTCGAAGAAAAATTCATTCCTGACCAAAATTGCACTTTTCGGTCATTTTCCTCTGATGGAAGTATTTCGAGAGTCGACTTATTCGTCACTTTTTGATGTTTCGACTTTTCGTCTCTGTCTTGCTTTGCGACTTTGCAATTCGATGTAGATAGTTGTTGATCTCTGCTGTAATAGGCAATGTCTTGATCAGGTCAAAATGATCAATACTAAACTTTTATTACCCAAACTTCTATTTTTCCTTGTAAAAATTTAGAATCACATGACTCAAAGAAATAATTTTCCCTTCATTCCTAATCATTATTTTTCTTCCAAATACTTGCAAAAATCCAATAGAACCCTGCAAATATCACTTTTTTTTAAAATCATTTCCGTTCTATCTGTACGCCTTCTTCTGTTCACATTCTGACAGTCTGCCTCGTTCAAATTCGATCGATAGGCCGTTTTCTGCTTCTCTTCTTTTCTCTCCTTCTTTCTCTCCATCGATTGATTTCTAACCGTTCACAGTCGCCTGCATTTATTTACCGTTACTTTGTCGCTTTTATGCTCTAATAGTTTTGGCATTTTTAAATCAAATACCTGAAAATTTAATTTTCTAAATTTCAGTGACCTCAATGAGTGGTGTGGTGGACGACGGATCGGCACAGGATGAAGCCGTTTCGGGCGGACCGGGACAACCTCAAATTCAGGTTAAATTTTACCGATAAATTTTCATATTTTATGGAAAATTAATTTATCAGAATGCAAATATTTTTTTGCAAAAATCTGATTTCTAAATCTGCTGAAAGATAATGTTATTAAAAATTTGATTAAAAAAGTATAAACCATTAGAGAATAATGAAATTTTTATATAAAAGAAAAAAAATCTGTTCTTCACTGCAATATGCGACTGGTGTCCAAAAATACAGTACCGAGTGCGGAAGTGTGAAAAATCTTTCTTCTTTCGTTATAAACACTCGCTTCGCATCGATAATAGGCGGAGTTGTCGTTCGCTCGATTTTAGGAGCAAAAATGACTAAATCTGCCCCATCGCTAACTATTTGCAATGGTTCATTTTTCTTCGAACTCTTTCGATTCTCTCGCCGCGTGTTCCTCTCGCTGCGTGCATTTACAACGCGGTTTCGCGAATTTCCCCCATCGAAAACACAATGTTAGCCGCATAATGCGGTGTTTCTAAGTTTCTAAAATTTTACCCTATCCTAAATATCTTCAGATGCGACCGCACTCGCCCCTGCCTTCCGCAAGCCATTCGGGTTCATCGTCAGCCTCGTCAAATTCGCACAATGACCCACTCATGCCGATTGCCGAGAATTGGTGTCATACACAGGTAGATTTTTTGCATTAACAAACTAAAATTCATAATTTTATTTGTTTTCTTCACAAACTTATTTTTCTATTTCAGGTCAAAGTGGTCAAATTCAACTACATGTGGACCATCAATAATTTTTCGTTTTGTCGTGAGGAAATGGGCGAGGTAATCTTTTTGCATTTTTAAAATTATTTTCTACAGATTTCAAATATTCTGCTATACGTAGCCTTTAAAAATGATAAAGAATAGGGTGAAATTCTAATTCGATCATTAAACTGAATTTGAATTTCCCTAGATGTGTCAGTTTTTATTTTTTTTAATTCAGGTACTAAAATCCTCGACATTTTCCGCTGGCGCTAACGACAAACTCAAGTGGTGTCTGCGAATCAATCCGAAGGGGCTGGACGAGGAGAGTCGAGATTACCTGTCTCTCTATCTACAGCTCGTCCAGTGCAACAAGTCAGAAGTCAGGGCCAAATTCAAATTCTCAATTCTCAATGCCAAACGGGAAGAGACGAAAGCTATGGGTAGGAATTGTACTTTATTAAAATTTTTTTGTTGCTTTTCTTCTAAAAGTTTATTTTTTATAAGTTGTGTTTTACGGTTGTTTTTCTTCCAGAGTCGCAACGAGCGTACCGCTTCGTGCAGGGCAAGGATTGGGGCTTCAAGAAATTCATCCGACGCGACTTTCTGCTGGATGAAACGAATGGACTTTTGCCCGATGATAGACTGAGCATTTTCTGTGAAGTATGAAATTCAGCTAGTCTAATTTTATCAATTTTTAACATCTTATAGGAACTTTTGAAAAACCGCTAAAATTGTACAATTTCTGTTATTGACGCTCATAAAATTTTCAACTCTAGGTCTCGGTAGTGGCGGAAACAGTGAACGTTACTGGCCAAACGAATGCAGCCCAGTTGAAAGTGCCTCCCTGCAGTCTGTCTGACGACATGTCCGTTCTATTCGAAAAGGGCACGTATTCCGATGTTACGCTCACCACGAACACTAATCCCAAGCAGAGTTTCAAGGTAAAATTAGCATTTTTCTATCATTTTCATTAAACTCGATTTTATCAACATGTTTCAAACTTTAATTATTTCTGAGGAAATTCTACAATTTATTGGACTTGGATAGTCTTTCTGTTAAACTGTTGCAGTGGAATATCTTGAAATGACGTAAAATTGTTATTTAGTCGAATATTTTTCAAAAATGTATGATTTTGCTCATTTTCAGGTCCACAAAGCGATATTGGCGAGTCGATCGGACGTATTCGCAGCGATGTTCGGCAACCCGCTTCGCGAGGCGCAGAGCAACGAGGTCGTTCTGCACGATATGGAGACTGAGGTCGAAATTTTGAAATTTTCATCTTGATATTTTGATTTTAGGTGCTCCGAGAAATGCTCTATTACATTTACACTGGTCACGTGCCGAATTTGGACGCGATGGCGCCGAGTTTAATTGCCGCTGCAGATGAATATCATTTGGATAGGTTAAAGGTAATTTTTAATGTGATTATTTTTGAAATAGTTGTTCTAGTTTGTATTTTACCTAACGTAGTCTCCATTCATTTAATAGATTTTTTTTATTTTAAAGAAGATAGAAAATTTCATGCCTAGAAAATTTGCATAAACTCCATATTTTCCAGGTCCTCTGTGAACGAGCTCTTTGTGCAGCATTGACAGCAGAGAATGCGTGTGTGACAT
>LIAE01010006.1:271377-285537 GCA_002287525.1 Diploscapter pachys
TATGTTGTTTATTTTATTCTCAAACCATGTCTATTTCATCAAATTTTCAACACTTTGTAATTGATCACGCTATTAAACAATAGGTATTACTAATACCTAGAATTATTTTTAACGCTTCAAGTTAAACCATACAAATTGAATAGCTTGATAAAGTTGTAAGAATTACTTAATTTCTAGGTAATGAATACCGATGGCTGGAAGCAGCTTATCAAAGAGCACCCACTTCTGTTGGCGGACACATTCCGAGCCCTGGTCACTCAGCAAACGCCTCCCGTCGTCCTCACACAGCCGCCCAAAAAGAGGATCAAGCATTGCCCTTATTAGGTTAATTTTATGCATTTTTCACATTATACGAGGGTGTGTAATTTATCGATTACTGTATATTTTTTCCTAATTTTACAATTATCAAAGTAAATTTTATTAAGTTTTCTTTGCATATTTTTCGTAAAATTCGAAATTTAACAACTTTTTGATTGCCCATTTCATTAAATGAGTGATGCAAAATAAGATTTTAATTTGAACTTTTGCGAAAAGGAACTTACCTATTTTCAATTACTTGTAAAAATCGGACGAAAATATACAGTGCCTCCGAAGATTATATACATCTTTCATCACAAAGTCACTTGTCCTTTCGAGTTATGATCGCAATTTCCCAATTTCATTTCACATTTTCTGGTGTACCATATTCCATTTACTTGATTGTCCTGGATAATTTTAACAATTCTGATACGTCCGACGGGTTTTATGTTCACATTTGTTCTGAGTTTCGGAATTCATTTGAAGCCACATTTCGAGACGTTTTTCATCCATTGTATCAACAAATTTTCCTATATTTTGCAATTAAAATTTTCGAACGCGCGCGCGCATAATTTCTCTCGAAATCTTATTCCTGAGTATTATTTAGGATGCAAGTAAATCGTTTAACTATCGGATTTTGAAGAGTTTGTCTTCCCAAATTCAAGAACAAGTTTCTTATTTGGAAAAGGCAATTATATTCGGAAAGATACCAATTTTTGCAGTACTCGGTTCAAATTCTGATAATCGAAATGATTTATCAAGGATTTTATCGTCACTTTGAAGTTTGTTATCCGAGTCTTTTACCGGATGAAGATTTTTCGTCATTTTTCCTCCTGTTTATTTCTGATTTTTTTGATTTATTCGAGTTTTCTGCCTATAAAATTCTTGTCAAACACATTTCGAATATACATGATTATCGAAATAATTGAATATGTGATCGTATACAAACAATTGCAAGATACCTGTAACAGAATAGTTAGGGCTTAGTTAGTAGGTGTGATTTTATATTTCGTTATACTAAATCATTGTTCGTCAATTACATCAAATTTAGCATTAGCACAACGAAATTTATAATCTACAGCGACTCTTCTAAAAATTGATCAAGATTATGATCTTCAGGAGAAGAGACGATTAGTTGATTTCTAACAGGGCAATCCTAGATTATAACAGCTCGAGAGCAAATAATGAGGCTTAGAAATGATTGAAATAGAATCAAGTAAATTCAAAGTATTAAAATCAGAATCATCTAAACATTCAATCCGTTGAAAATCTGCAACGAATATTTGGAAAAAGATAAGTATTCAAAAGGCAACGATATAAAAATACACAGATCGATAAATTTCAGAGTGAGCGATGCTCGTCATTCAAAGTTGAATTTCACTGATTTTTTTAAGAAAATTGCAATTTCTACAATTTCGCAAAAATTATTTGCAACAGCAACATTTAGTGACGATGAGCACGATATGCAGAATGAAAATAAATATCGAAGCGTAGAAAACTGGCCTCGGACAGTAGAATGCCGATTCAGCGTCAGTATATTCGACATACTGCACAAGACAAAGGGTTCGGTAAAAGCCTGAAAATTCAGTACCGTTATTTTTAAATGTGACGAAAATGCTCACAATTAAGAGATTAAATTTGCTCTAACTTAACTTCGACTCCGTAATTTTAATTTGAAGTTTCGATACATCTATTGTCATCGTATTTTTACGAAGTACAGCTTCGTTGAAATGATAATTTTTGGTTATTTCGTGCAATTAGTTGATGGACAATTGCTCGTTCACGTGATTTAGACTACTGTTCCCGTTTCGATTTTCTCCCATTTTCCTCCCACAAAAATTCGAATAGAATGCTTTGAAATCGGACACCTCTTAACTTTTGCTGCTTTTGGCTAGACAATTCGAGAAAAACAAACAAATCTGGAAAAAATGGCCTACCAAGAATTCCGACGAATATGGCGATTATCGAGAAAATTGCATAGGCCAAGGCGACGAGCAGACCGAACAGAATTTGGGAGGCATGCTGAAAAAGCTGGATTGTTTTGGTTCGAGCACAAGTGATTAATTTGAGATGATTTAGATCACGATGAATTATTTTTGAGCATAACGATGTGTGTTAACATGTTTATATTTTTACGGCCTATTCGATTTGATGCGTTGGTGAAAATGGGGCTATAGCTTTCTGTAGAAACAGTGAGACTTATGAGATGAGTAGGTAAATTCTAGCGTTTATTGAAGTTCCACGTGCACATACCTTGACTCCCCTATGAACAGCAATCGAGGTCGACATGCAGGTTGAGAAAAACGAGATCGCCATGAACATTTGAATTATGCCGTAGACGATCAGGATTATGACGAGTTGTTTGGTCTGCTGGGCATTATCCGGAATAGAGCTGCAATATATCGAGGCGGTGATCAGACTGAGTAGACCTGAAGCGCCTCCGAGAAACGAAGTCACCGCTTGACGGGGGTTCACTAAAATTTTGCATTAGACGTATATTGCTAAAAACAGGTTGTTGGATACATTTTTTTTATGTCGTATGAATTCGAAAACTGTTATGAAACCTTAGATATTCAGCATGTTGTTCCGGCTGTGGCACGACCGGAGCAACTTATGCTGAGCAAAGATTGTTGGAGCTGTTTCCATAGTTATACAAACTCCTTATAAATTGAGACCTGGACAGACTCGGGATCGAAATAAAGTGTAATGAGTTCTGTACAACCTTGGTCGGCCCTTTTGACCCAATATCTTCGGTAAAAATTAGTGCATACTCATTTGCTCGAGTATCTTGACGAAGTCAGTCACGAGGTCTTCCTGCGTTCGTTTCTTCTTCTCCGCGGCACTCGGCTCACTTTCATCGTTGATGGTGATTATCACCTAGATTTTTCATTCATCAGGTCGAAAAGGTGGTCATTTTACCGGTGGTTGAATTTTCTCTCCATCCTTCTCGACGAGATTCTCCTTGGAGTTTTCTTTGGACTTCTGAAATTTTAAAATTGAAGTCTTTTCAAGGTCGAGGGTATTTTCTTTATCTCTGAACAAAATTTTCCAACTCACGAGCTTTTTCGGTTTGAATTCTTTGGATGGAGGATCGAAATAGTCATAGAAAGCGTTCATTCACTTGAAAATCACCGTGAATGATTTAGAGAATCAAAGATTTACTCGATCAAAATAGAAATTTAGGTCTATTTTTAACGGTTCATGGAAAATCGCGAATATTCGTAGAAGCATCCGACAAATTGAGGTGCAAACAGTAGGAATGAATGGAAGAGCGATTACGCAAATGAATGATTGAAATGTGATAGGCTTGGAGATAGAAGAACAAGAATATGGGGACAAGGGTAGGCTCAGGAGAGGAAGTTAGGCAATTCGATGAAATCCAAGAAAGTCGAAAATGGATATGAACATGAAAAGTGAGGGAGTGAAAATGATAATCAGAAGTATGACGTTTTTCAAGTAGGTCGAACGAGAGAGTTCAATGATTTAAAAATCTAACTGGGAAAAATCATATCAGTCAGCTCTAGTGATAAAAAATACGATTATTTGAATCAACCTTGTTAGCCTTCTTCTCAGATTGAGCCTGCTTGTGGATGTTGTACATTTCATAATCTGAAATTCCAATTATTTAGATTTTTGATCAAGCGGGAAAAAATTCCATAATTGTCTGCCTAAAACTCACACATTTTGAACCCGTGTGAAATTAGTCGAGGAAAAACGAATCAGCAATGCGATCTTTGATAGGAATGATATTGCAAAATGAGAGGGGGTTTGGAGAACAAATTAGGAATTCATCGGTTTGAGTTGGCGGTCACGAAATGAAATCCCGCGAATCGCTCGTAAGAACATTGAATCTGACATATCCCGTGCTTAACCAAGCCAGGCCATTAGAATCGCTGAAGAGCTGCAGAGGACATTCCAATGCCCTTTGTCCGGAAGAAACAAATGAAATTCCGGGAAAATGTCCCAGATTTTCTCGAATGCTCCCAAATAGAGCCGGGACGATTTGATGAGATCAAAATCTGTTCGCAGAGAAGGGCGGCTGAGTGACAATCCGACAATGTGACGAGAGAGCTGCTGTCTTGACAAATAGATACCCAATCCGGATATTTAAAATGCCTTTCCGAATCTATGCTTCAGCAGAAAAGAATAGATTCGAACTTTCACAGACCAGACGAGCAAAAACCCATTCAAACGCAACTAATGTGGGTATGCACATGCGATTCCCCGAGGATTCATAAACGTGATGTCGCAAAATGGCGCATAAAAGGGGATCGCTAAACACTTTGCCTGATGCTTCGCGATTTTTTGATCCCTTAAAAATTATCCAGTTTAGAAACGTTGTGAATAGTGTGAATTCTCGTGTCCCTTCCTATCAGACCTACCTCTAGGCGAAAAATCTCGACTATTTGCAATAGTAAAGAGGATAAAATGCGAACTAGCAAATTTTTCCGACACTTTCAGAAGCTCAAATGTTTGATTTGCAACAATGACGTAAGTCATCAATTCAAAAACTTCATACTTTATTCAAAATTATGCTGTTCCCGGAATCAGACAATTCCAGCAGCAAAGTTTTCGGTTGCCATCAACAAAATCGTTATAGGCACATTTGAATAAATAAGCAGTTGAAATGAGGCCAGCTGAAAAGACGGACAAAAAAGCCGAAGATTTTTCCCCTTGGGAGAATTTTCGGGCGAGGCTCTTTCAGAGAAGAACACGCAACCCAAAAAGTGATTGGCAAAAAATCTGATAAACACAAAGCAGTGAGAAATTTGGCAAGAACAGACCTAGGGAGGACGTTCGTCAGAAACCCCTTGCGACCTACCCCTATATATTTTCTTAAGAATTGTGTCTCTAATCAATCAGTAACGTAAACGTTCAAACTTGCGACCTACCCCATGTTTTTTCGCCTGACGAAAGTGTTCCCTAAGCCTGGGCAAAAATAATTATTTTACCTAATCATCGACAATTTCGACTAAAGTTTAGCAATTAATGTAGCAGATAAAGCCGTAAGATTAAAAACTAGCCCAATGCTAAGACAAATGGCCAAACTCGAAAAATCAAGGATCTTAACGCGTAAACGATCACTTATCACGCGACCGGACATTTCGTCACTTCGTCTCAAGCGCTAGCCGGAAATTCTGCCTATCAGAAAATTTACTATACTCGAAATATTCCCAGAAAAAGCAACTTCGGACTACAAGAAGGAGCGCATACTTGAAACAAATAAGATGCACCTAACTATCTCTAAAACTCTTTCTCGATCTTATTTTTAATCGTATAGAAATTGTACGAAATCGATGAAACTATTCTCAAATAAGTAACAACGTTCGCACGGAAAGTTTCTTGAGAAGTTTGCGGCATTTTCACTATCGACTGAAATGGCAGAAGAAACTCACTTTTGTTCTTGAATTCAAGTGACTTGCTGGCCGCTACAGCCCTGGGAAACATGCTGTTGACGAGAGGCATCCGGGAGAGTTGAGGGCAGAATGATTGAAATTAGGACCGAGAACGGGCGAGACTAGAAGTGGAGTTGGTGTATCAGTTTTCTCGTGCCATCCGACCCCCGACTAGGATTCGATAGGTAAATATCCAAGTCTACTTTCTTCGACTATTATTTTTCAAAGCAAAAATTCTCTAGAAAATTGGCTCTAAACCGGAAGATCTAGCGGAAGATTCGAGACCTTGGTTCACATATCATTTTAAAAATCGCACAAACAACCAAAAAATCGCGTCTGTTTCGGAAGGTGAGATTGTCTAGCGAAAATATCCATTTCTTTCCGTGTTGTTGAAAGAAGCATCAAATAGATGATGAGAGAGATAAGGCTCTCGTATCCAGACTGAGTAGTCCAAGATCAAAATGGACGAAGGTCGCAGACTCGCATCAAATATATGGAAATTCGAGAAAAATGAGCTCGAGTATCTTCTCTGGTTACTAAATGGTCATGTCTGAACATGGAATGATGTCGGCATCAAATCACACCACATGTTTTGCATGATTTTTAGATGATAGTACGTCAAACCAAAGTACAGAAAAATGCTTACCTTGTTCAGATCCGTTATCATTCCTATCTTTGACCATTTTCTTCTGTCGATTCGATGACAGTCCGCTCAATTGGCGAGACTCGCGTAGACTTCGGGTTGCAAGGTGCCACAATTCGGCCGAACAGGGAATGCAATGAAATTCCCGCTTCAAGGGCAAATGCCCGATCTCGAGATGAATAAATCAACTCGATGAAAGATTCGAGGAAGATGCCGACGCTTTTTATAGCCGCGAATTATCGCGTTAGACCTAGGCCGACTGCTAATGACAACCAGATGCCGGCAGAAAAACAATGTGCCAGTTATGTAACCGAGAAATTTATTATCTTTCATACATGTTTTTACAAATTTTCAGAACAAAAGGACAAAATAGCAATCATTCATAACAAACTTTAAATTACATGATAAAATTGTCTTATCAACGTCATCACATAAATTTTAGACGCTAGAATCATGCTTAAAATGTTTGAATAGTGGGACATCTAAAATTTAGGCACAAATTTAATTCCTTAAAGTTAACATATTGCAACTTTCGTATGATTCGTTAATTCATCCTTGAGCTATCATACGTTTTCACTTTTTCTTCTCGACGCGTTTGACGTCATCAGTCGGATAAATACGGTGCACATCTGCCAAGCCAGATACTAAAGAAAAAATACTCGTTTTCTTAATGATCTTTGGAATTGAAAGTCATGATTTTTTCGAAACATTTTTCAAATAATTTACGAAGCAGTTTTGATCATGTTTACTAACTTGCATGTCATTTCAAATGAAGGCCATCTCGGTTTAGGCAAGCACCACTCCTTCATTTCAGGTATGTCATATCGGCACTTGCATTCCCGAGTGCAGTGAGGTGCTCTGCAAGAAGGTGTGCATGGCTCCAGCGCTTCTAGCTAAAAAAGTATTCTGGATTTTTCCATATCTTGGAGACTTACCCTCTGAATGATTTCTCCCGTGTACATTCTCCTGAGCATGTTCTGGTTGATCTTCCGTGGCTGACTCCCGTCTTCCTCTTCGCTCTCTTCAACAGAATGGTGTCGGTGTTGTTTCGACCCACTAAATAAAGTTGTTTTTTTTATTATTATTTTTGATTGATTTATCAATCTGTGACGAATAAAAGATGTTCCAATGATGGCGTCGATAAATTCACATGTCAATTCAGTTTCAGTTCGTTCTTACAAAATCGCGAAATACCATTTTGATAGTGTAGAACAGTGATACAATTTGGAGGAATTAAATATTTTTGAAGGATACTGATGATGTTCATTGATGCATGCTGCTCTGTAGTTGGGGCAGAATGCTCGAATTGTTTCGTAGTGCCGCGAAACTTTGGATAATTTTTCCGCTGTCCAAATTCCATGGCAATAGTATTCGTAGTTCACATTAAAGGCTGCGCAATATTCACCTCTGTCGAGCTCGATCTGGATTTTTTTTTCCCAATTTTAGCTGCATTATATTTTTTTTTGGAGAAAAATTGAAACTCAATAAAGTATTTTCTTACCTTATCAGCTTCTGTATCTCCACAGTTTAAGTAAATTAGAAAAGTAAGAGTCAAAATATGAAATTTTAAACATCGTAGGAATAAATTCGACATTCAAAACTGCTAAAAATCGTAGATCTTGGAGAAAATATAAGTAGCGGTGAAATCAGCCACTCGAATACACCCACGGTGCACGATGAGAATACTGAAATGGAGGAGAAAATACGCGAAGAGAAGAAAAACGAAACGATATGACAAAAATGATAATGATAACCGCGAAAATCAAAGAGACATCAAGTGATGTGCCCTATAATTAGATAAACAGACATTTCCTATCATTCTCCCCACGTCTTCTGCAATTTTTAATGAACGAAGTTTCCGAGACATTTCACAGTGAGTACTCGAGAAAAATGAGAAATTATATCAAAGGACTTTGATCAATGTACGACGAACACGAAAAGAGGTCAAAATGCGCGAAATTTTGAAATTTGAGGTTGAGGCTCACGACAATTATTGCTGGTGAAAAATAGAAGAAAAGCGACGAAAAAGGAAATTCAAATTCAGAAAAGAGTCCGTTATGTTTCTGAAATGATAAACTGAAAGATGCATTGATAAAAAGTAAAATTTTCAAGATTTTTACGAAGATCAGGAGTGGAAAAAGAAAAAAAACGAAAAATCACACAATTGCAACTCGGTTTTATTCATCTGTCGTTTTCTTTCGATTATCTTTTTCAAAAATGACAAAAGTTGGCCTAAAATGATCTTTCTCGTCGTTGAAGATTCGGCCAAGTTTCAAAACTATTTTCAAAGCTAACTTTCCACTTTCATTACTTGGACATTTCAAAAACTCCTTATTTCTCGTTCCATGTTGATTCCATCTCTAGAATACGTTTTTCGTGATTTTTTCTGACAACTTATTTATTTTGATTTCAACATTCAGTTGAGATCAGGGTTGTGCGAAAATTTCTGGATGAAATAGTATTTTCTGTTCCACGTGCGCTAGGTTCTTTCCTCGTTTTCTCGCTCGCCTAGTTTTCGTTTTTAAAACAGAATGGAACGGAAATTAGGCGAGCGAGAAAAAGAGTGCGCGTGGTGCAGAGAAAGAGAGATACTCTCTCATCCGGAAATTCCCGTTCAGCCCTGGTTAAGATGCTCTCGATTCGACCGGACAGTTTCTCAAGCTACCAGCCGTCGTCGCTGGGAGGACTGGGCCTGGAGACAGTCGACGCTCGTGTCACGATCAGCAGAAGCCACTACGACGACTTCGCGCAACCAACTCCCTGGAGGAACTTCGAGCTAGTCGTCGGAGAGAAGAGTTTGTGAGTTACACAAAAATCAGGTTTCATGAAATAATTTTTTAGAAAATAACTGAAAAACTCTAAATTTTCGACATAATTGAAAAATTACATTTTTCCATAATTTTAAGAAAATCGACCGATTAGTTCAGCTTTTTCCGGGATTTGGAATAAAGTTAATGGCATTGTTCTAGGAAATTTCACGAGTCAAGACTCGAAAAACAGGTTTTTCTCTTCTAAAAACTTTTCAAGGAAGAAATTATAAATAAAATTGGAGCGTTTTCAGTTTCGTGAACCCT
Organism: Diploscapter pachys; assembly: GCA_002287525.1. Taxonomy (NCBI): domain Eukaryota; kingdom Metazoa; phylum Nematoda; class Chromadorea; order Rhabditida; family Rhabditidae; genus Diploscapter; species Diploscapter pachys. The sequence goes on from LIAE01010006.1 coordinate 280,788, forward strand.
GGGTGGCTGGCGGAATTGTCGTCCTTCTTCCAGGACTACTGCTTCTCTGCGGAGACGGCCGGCAACGCGCTCATTGTCGACGACATTGCCCCTACAGAAATGCTCGAGTTCCTCCGATGCATCTTTTTCTGTCCCACGAGGAAACCGCTCACTGGTTAGTTCGCGAAAAACTGAAGACAAAATTCAAAGAAGGCGAAGTTTCAAGAACCGTAACCGGAAAGAAATGATTTTAAAAAGTGAACCAGAATCAGAACTAAAGTTCATCAAAAATTCTCAGAATTTCACTTTACTCACTTTTGCAAATTTAAAAATTAAAACAAAAAAAGTGCTTTCAAAGCGTGAATTTTGCTACTCCATTATCCCCGATATTGGTGTTGTCTCTTTCTCTAGGCAAAATGGTGTTGCGAAGTCTTCCCGTTGTTTCGCCATCTTTTCCTTCTCACTCTCCCCCCTCCACACTATTTTCATTAGCGTGCCGCGTCGCGCTCGCATCATCCTTTTCACCATAGAAGAGGGTGCATTGTTCTCGGAGATAATTGAGAGTAGTTTCAACAACTGATCATTTCCTGTAGTGGCGAACATCGCTCTGGTGCTGCGCGTGTCAAGGAGGTTCGAGATGAAGCCCGTCCTGGCCAGATGCGAACTCTTCATCGCCAACTCCGCCAACACGCTCGATCGCAGAAAGCTTCTCCAGGTTATTTTCTATCACTGGAAAGAGTATACAGATGACTTATTCTAAAATGAAAATCAGAAAGATATTTTTCAAGGAAATGGTTACTGTATTCAAAAAGGAAAATTGAAATTTTTTTCTTGAAAACAATCGCTATTTAAAGACATCAAAATTCTGATAAAATTCTAATATTTTGAATTTGAATTGAAATACATGCATTTTATTTGCAAAATATCAGTTTGTTTGCAGATCACGACGGCCGTCTCGCAGTACGATCCCAACTCGTCCACTTTGTCTGTGCTCGTCGATCGAATTGCTGAAATGAAGGTCCGCAAATTTAGCTCTTTTTTAACCAGTCATGAAATTGGCAAGTTTACGATGCTTAGTAGTTTAGCAATGCCTAAGATGATTAGGATACATAGAAATAGAATAATTTTGAGGAGGACGAGCTGAATCCGACCCAGTTCTCGGAAATGCCCGGCGACGTGGTGGCCGAGGTCTATCGGCAGCGAATTCGCACCAGGGAGAAGAAACGCAAGGAATTTGGCTGCGTCATGTAAGTTTGTTTTCTTAGTTTATTCACAAATTTTAAAAGCAATCTAAAATTTTTAATTTTTTTCGATAAAAATTGATGCCTCATAATTCTTAGTCCTAGTTCAAACATTCTAAGAGCAGTTGTATTTTAGCAAGAAAAGATAACCATAATAAAATTTTGAACATCGATTTTTCAGGAGCCTTTTGAACGGTCTGAGAAATCGCCTCGGCAGCGGCGACAAAGACTAATTGAGGCAAGCCGTCACGCCCACTTCAAATACAATTTCAAATCTCCAAATATCCGAATACTCGCTCGTTGATCATTTTGGTACGAGTATATTTTACGAGAAATTCGAAATTTTAATTGAATGCCACTTCTTTACTTGAATGAAATGAACTCCTTTCAATATTTGGTTATTTTGAATTTCACAAAATAGACTCGAGCCTTCATTTTAATTCGTTATTCAATTCAATTAATTAGGGAATCTTTCAAAGTATAAACATTTTTCTATCTGGTTTTTCATTTTTCCTGTATCACATCCATTTTTTCGTTTTTTAATCACTTTCAAGTGCTTTGTTCTTTTCTTTATTGATTTCCTAACGAACTAGAGAATTCAAAACATTATCAATTTTTTATTCATCCGTTTTATCGTTATTTCAAGGTGCAAAGTAATGAATAAATAAGAGGTGTCGTTTTCTTGATGAGATTTGGTGAAATACAAAGTTTGAAACTTTCGAATATTTTAACATTTTTAGTGTCTAATATGATTAGCCACTACTCCCTAGAGCATTGCAAATATCGATTAGGTCAAAAATGGGTTTAGGGTCATTGTTGATTGGTCTAGGAAAATTAACGGATTTCTACAGGCCTTTAGAAATTCATGTAACATTTACTCTTTTTATTTCAACCATTGCTCATCTTCTCATTTATCATATTTTTTGAATTTTCAAAACACTATTTCTTCGTCTTTCCCTTTTTCCGTTGCTCCTTTCCACTCGTTGTTTATCCGTCACTTCGCAGTGCTGGCGTGTAAATCTTCGAGCTCAAGTCTGCCAACATTTTTACGATTTTCGAATTCATTCCCGATTAATTCTCGAATTTGCAGGTTCGAATCGGAAAAATGTCGTTCTACGAACAGAGCGGCTCGAATGCGTCCGGGACAGATCACAGAAGGAAGTGGAATGCGGTCAATTTTACGAAGATTCTTGAATGGAAAAATTTAGATTCGAAATAATTTTCTTTCAAAGTTTTTTATTTTGAAAATTTAAAGAAAGTAATTCAAAATGTCAAACGGGAACAAAACACTTGAGGAGCATTAAAAGTTTTTTTTTCGAAACATTATTCTGAAACTTCCCGAAGAAAAAGGGAATTTTATTGGAGCATTTTACCTGAAAATATCTTCTGAAATGCTTACGAAAATTCAAATAAAAAATGCAAGGTTCAGGCGGAATATACAGCTCGTGCTCAGCAGCGAATGCTGGATGAACGCGAAGCGGCCGAGAAGAAAAGCGGGAAGCGGAAGGATGACGAGCCCAAGGTCAAGAAGGAAATGCTCCAGGCCAGGGACTACAAGGTAACAGATTTTGGAAAAATATTTTCAGGGTTTAAAAAAATAACAAAATTGAAAATAATGAAAATCGCAGATTGACCTGGAGTCGAAGATCGGAAAACAGGTGGTGATCAACAAGACCACGCCCTCGGCCGAGTCGGGTGGTTTCTACTGCGACGTGTGCGATTGCGTCGTCAAAGACTCCATCAACTTCCTCGATCACATCAACGGCAAGAACCATCAGAGGTATAACCATTTCATTCTTTTTAAACAGACATAAGAAGGACTTAATTAAATAAAAATCTTTGTGTGTCTCCCCTTAAGCTAAATATTCCGCTAGAATCCTGTTTCGTACCCTCTTATGCATCACTTTCCAAAAGGAATTCTTTCTTGCGTACCCTCTCGCCTAAAATTTTCCATTCTGCTTGAATCTGATTTTAAAATCTTAAATTTATAAGCAGTTTTGATCCAAATTTACCCTTTCCAGATTTTTGACCATTTTTCTCGTTTTCGACATAGAAGAATAGTCGTATCTTTCACAAGTCTGTTCACGAATTCTTGAAGTTGTTCTTACTATTTTGGAAACATTTACAAAAGAATCTGATAAAATTCAAATCCTCTGACTTTTAAATATCAAAATTTAAATTCAGGAACATGGGAATGTCGATGAAAGTCAAGAAGAGCACGGTCGATGATGTTCGCACGAGACTCGCCGAGAAGAGGATCGAGAGTAAGTCTCTTGAATTTCCAGATAACATTTCGTGAAATTTGCTATTTTATCTTTTAAAAGTTATCTTTGACGATTAAAATGAACATCAAAATGGGCATATATTGCAGAAATGCGCGAGAGGAAGGAGAAACAGTTGGAGGAGATGCTGGAAGAAGTCCACGAGGAGGAGATGAAAATGCAGGACCACAAACGCGAGAAGAAACACGAGACCAGGAAACGCAAGAGAGAGGTAGGAATAATATTTCTTTAAATCATCAAATTCAAAATATTTAGTTCTTCAAATTTTAGTTTCTGCTAAAATACCATTTTTAATGAGAATTTACCTTTTAAAGAATAAATTTCTGCAACCTTTCAAAAATTGCAAATTTAGACAGTCGAAGAACCCACGGGTGACGATGACTTGGATCCCGAGCTGCGAGCGATGATGGGATTTTCCGGATTCGGAACCACCTCCAAGAAATAAACTCTAGCTGTGATGCTAAAATAGCAAATTGTTCGATCTCTCATCATGTATTCTGAATCTACATATTTCTTTGCTTTTAGAACATTAAATTTATTTTCCTTTCAAATCTATTTTTGAAGAGTTCATGGTTTGAACCATGTGATATCTTGGATTTTTATTTTTAGAATTTTTAAAATTGGTGATTTTCAGAGTAAAATGGGTATCCGTCTGATGTTAGTCGTTTTCGGGCTGTTTTTGGCCGTGCAATGGGTCAGTGGACAGGTGATGACTATCGATGAGAAGGTAAAATTTTACTTTTCTAAAACATTCCTGATCTCTAAATTTCTGCCCAAATTACAGGGTGCGTCAAAAGTTCGGAGACAAATTTACACCGTAAACTACAGCAATATCATTGTTTTTAAAAAAATTTTCTTTTTTATTTTATGATTCCTCGTTACTTATTCTACCTATAGACATACTTTTTATGAATTTTTATTGGATTTTTGAAGGATGGCGAGCCCGAAAACACCAAGGATTGAAGTCATCGAGTTGCATAAGCAAAGACACAGCAATTCAACAACCGCTCAGTTGCTCAAAAACTTGCGATAAGTAGTTTCACGCCACATCAAACTATTCAAGGAGATTGGCTCTACTTCTGACAGACCTCGTTCCGGCCGCTCCAAAACTTTCTACGTCACCAAAGCCAAGAAACTTGTCAGGATGCGAATCAGACGAAATTTCAAAAGCTCAATCCGAAAAATGGTTCAAAACCTGAACATCAGTCACACAGCCGCCCGTTCAATTGTCAGAAAGGACCTCAAGCT
>LIAE01010009.1:0-42359 GCA_002287525.1 Diploscapter pachys
TCAGCGGGTGGAATCCGGGTATTTTGCCAAAATCAGGAAGTCTTCTTCAGAATTTCCCTAGAAACGCAGTTAGCGCTTGCGATTGGTGCTCGTAGGGCCGAGGGTAAAGCCCGAGCCCCATGAGCGACAACTGGGTGAGCATATCGGCGGCGACCTTGGGAATGGGAAGTCGGTTGAACGGATCTCCAATTTTGTAGACTGAGGTCGCTTCCACATAAGGCGTCTGGACAATCGTTTCAGAACTTAGGAGAAGAGCGTGGCGCTCTCTCACGAGCCCTTCATCGCGAATATGGTATTGAGCTTCGATATATTGTCGAAGACTATCCGCCAGGCTTTTCGCAGTCTCATGAACACCAGATGCTTCATTCATAGAAATCCCACCCATTATTAACTTCCCTCGGCAAACTGGCGCTCAGCCACTTCCACGCTCAACCCTGCAAGTGCTTGGCGCACGAGCGGAAACAGCTCACGTGGTATCACATAGTCGGTCGTCCCTACGCCGCCGCCGAGTGACGGCAGTTGCCAGCCCAGTAGCAGCGCTTTTGTCTCTTCCCGTGGCAGGTAACGATGCAGGCGCAGTCGAACATGTACTTGCGACACATGCGCTTCAACCTTCATGGGATGACCGGCTTGCACGTCGAAATAAAACTGCAAGCGCCTCGCCTGTTGCGGTCGCAGTCCCGTCAGTTGCCGCAGACACCCCCGCGACACCTGGACCACAAAATACTCAAACCGTAGACCTGTACGGCATCTGGCGAGGAAGAGCCCTTCGGCGGTCGCGCAAGCAGACAGCGCGATCCATTTACCACTGGTCCGAATTGAAATGTCCGCTAATTCAGTCGTCGCGGGCGCCAGTTGCTCTTTGGCGCTGGTTAACAACTGGGTCGACCACGCCTGCAATCCTTCGATGGGGGAGCCAATCCATTCGTTTGGCTCCCAGAGGTCAATCCGTTCCGCGCAGGCATCGACGTTGACTAGTCTGACCCGCCCTGCCCCGCGCATCGCGATTGGCCAGGGAAAGGTTTGTGCGGGCCCCCCGCCGATGATCACTGCCTGCTTGTCCCCAAGTCTGACCGCCTGGGGTGAAGGCGTTAACCAACGTCCGCCGTCGAGTCGCACCAAATCCCCAAGGTCACCCAGACTGTACAGAATCGCCTTGATACCTGGTTCAGCAGCGTGTTCGTCGTCGAGAGTCGGCCACAGAGGCGTCAAACGCTGGCGGACTATACTTGTCAAACTGAGCGTGGTCGCAGGCACCCAAGCTTCCCGGTCATTCCTGGGCGCGGAACAAAGATAGGATGCAGCCCGCAAGCACTCCGCTACTGCTGCGACCCTTAATCCTTCACCGTCGTTTCTGCAGCCCAAAGCGGCGGCCAAGGTTTTCCGGGTGGCGTCGCGATTAACCCCCACCCACTTCACTCAACACTCTCCGCGTGCACGGCGTCCGCGTCGATGTCGCTCAGTAACTCGGTCGTGCTGCGGGTAAGCGCCTCTACTGGCCCCCCGAGTGATTGAGCCCATGGCAGTGCCCATTGCTTCATCACGGTGTGAAGCGCTCGCTCAGAAGGACCTTGCAATACTAGTCGCAATTGAGCGTACGCTCGGTCAGCGATCCTGAGCCACAGGTTCCCTGGAGCAAAGTCCACCTGCCCTAGACGCTCCCTCAGCGTGCTTAGCAGTGCCAATGGAGTGTTTTCAGCCTGGTTGTGCAGGGCTTTCCAATCATCCACGGTCAGTTGGCCGAACTGCATTAACGGCATCTGCGCCGATAACCCACGCATAGCAAACTCGTCCGTATCAAACACCGGCCCGAGTTCTGACAGCGTCCCGCCGTCCGGAAACGCCGCAGGGCCGTGGGTCCAAGACGCAATCAGAACCAAGCGACTGTTAACACTCGTGGCGAACTGACGACGTGCCACAACATCGCGAATGGCACTGCCATACACCTCGAATGCCGACCTGTTCGCGCCTTTGAGCAACAAGCATCCAGACGACTCGGCTACCACTTCGAGGCAATCTGTCGCTGCGTCCTCTGATACTAGCCCTACGGGAACTCGCCACTCATGGAAGATCGCCCCTCCTACCGCTGCTGCGACCGCATCTGCGATTAAATCCGCGGTTGAACCTTTGAACTGAATAAGTTGGCCGCAGATGATTGCCGCCAAAATATGCCGCGCGTAGCTGTTGGCCTCGCGCTTCACTACGCCGCTTGCCTGAAGGTTGTTGGCAATGACCTGGCAGGCAACTTCTATGGAGTTTATTTCGACGAACGGACCTGTTGCTTCGTTCTCGATCAAGCGGACGCGTGATTGACCCCCGACTTCATGGCTCGGTCCGACGACTCGAGACTCCTGGGTGTTGACGCGCGCGTGCAGTGAAGCAAGGTTGGCTGCCGCGGCATCCCAGTCGAGACCCCGGGCGTTGAGGATCGCCAGTGCTTCCTCGAGCACTAAAACCCGCGCACGCTCGGCAACCAAGTTCTCTACCTGGGCAGCTAGGGCGCTTACCCTCTCCGAAATGAGCTCGCCGCGCACGTCTGAGTCAGCCAGTGCTGTCGACGCCTCCTGCTGCGCGCTACCCGTTGACTGAGCCAGTTCGCTTACCTGCTCCAAGCGCAGATCGACGCTTTGCAGTGCGGTACGCCACTCAGCGATATCCTTGTGAACACCACTGAGGTTGGCCGTCATCTGCTCAACCGCTTCGGTGGTTACTGTCGCCGTCAGTTCAAGTTGGTCAATGCGCTCGGCGATTTCCTCGGCCGCCGTTTCAGCTAAGTCAAAATAACCCTCAATTTTATCCAAACGGCCCGGCAAACCATCAATCATCCGATCCCTGGCGAGGGTGGAAGCCGGATGAAAGCTATTCAGGGCGGCCTGCATGGCAGGATCTTCGGCGAAACCACTGTACGTCGCCAGCCGCTCTACCGTTTCCCTTGAGGCATCAGGATACAACTCGGCTAAGCGCTTGAAGAAGCCAGCACCCGCATCCGCCAATTGGGGGGAGGTGTCTGCGGTGGGAAAGGCACTGTCCAAGCGGCTTTTGGCCCACGCTACCCACAGGCTAGCGAAGGCTTGCCAGTCAGCCTCGCTTTTATGTCCGGGCTGTGGATGCGCCAGATGCCCGATCAAGCGCCTCTGCTTTTCCTTGAATTCAGGTGGGGATCCTCGCCTAAAGCCGGGAATTGAGGCTTGACGATCAAAGAACGACTTGCGAAAGGCATGGGGTACCTCTTCGATGAACTCGGTAATCATCATTGTTCCGAGCGCCGAGATCCGCTCTCTTGCCTCTTGGCTGTACAGGTAACTCATCGCGAGACCCCATCTCCTGAAGATCGAATATCAAATCCACGTGCACGCACATCAGCCGCCAATTGCCGATAATTCGGTACCAGTCCCGGATTGGGACGCGCGGCCAAGAAGGCGTTGACCAACCCTTGGTCACTGCCAGAGAGTGCAATCGCTCCGCCAGCGTGTAGCTGAGATAGAAAACAACGCAGGCGCAATCTTAAAGACCGCCCAAGCGAAAGCAGTACGGTTGTTGGGTTGTCCATCGGCTGCGTAGCGCCGATGGACAACCGTCCGAACCCGGCGAAATCCAGGTAGATCTGGTATTTGGGGTCGGTGATATAAAGTTTGAGCAGGCTATTCAACGCAGGGGACAACTGGCATTTCTGCGAGGTGTGGTCATCCGTCACGTCGCTAGACACAAGGTGCCGGCTCTCCCTATGCCCATTAGGTGAAATAGCCTCTAGCCTTCCCCTGGTGCCCATCGGCATTGCCAGAGAATCGAAACACAGTTCCTGTGCTCTCGTCGCCATGACATAGGTTTGGCATCCCCTGCGGTGCAATGGGGCAACAACACGTTCCCCTTTATCGTCAATGAAAACCAAGTCTACCGTAGGGTGTTTGTAGCTTCGCGCCAGCGAATTATTCTTGGAAAAATACTTATCGACATCCGGATGCCCGGTTTTTCCGATCCTGAAATCATCGCTTCCTTCGCGTATCACAGTGAATAGCGCAGGTGACCGATCGGGCGCCGTTACAGAAATGCGATCATTCTGGTTAACGGCTTGCAAGGTTGGCCCGCCGTCGTGTGCTCCTCCCGGCATCCGGTGAGCGGCGAGGATGACCGCTTCAGACTCGATGTATTCAACCGTATTGATGCTGGAGTAACGGGTAAGGAACGGCCAAATGGTTGTGATCGAGGGTGTCGCAGGCATAACGCTCAGTTGGGTAAATTCTTCCAACCACTTTATGCAGGCCTCTGACGGGGTATCCGGAACCGTTACCAGGGCCAACTGCCATCCATGCCTTGACTTGAACCTGTCCACCAGCAGTTCCTCAGGGAAGACTGGTGTCGCCGGTACTGACCATAACAGGGCATAAGTCTCGGAGCGACTTAACACCTGCGCGCGGGGGAAGCCGCTGTCGCCATCCCGACCAATGGCGGTGAACACGGCTGCACCCACCGCAGATAGGCCTGGGCATGTCCTGGCAACGCCTGATACGAACAAAGGGTCCGGCTTGCCTTCGAAGGAAATGATTTTGTAGTCGTTTGCTGTGGGCTCTGCGGTTACCCTGAAACCTGAGCCCATCCCGCGCATATTAAGCTTCTGCACCCTGCCGCCGACATCGAGGTTGATGTAAGCGTGACATGTACGACAGGGAGGCAAGACTAATTCAATCCACCACGCCCCTGCGTTCTCACCTTTTTTTATCATCAAGCGCAGATCCATCTGCCGCATCGATGCTGGTTGAGCCTTATCAGAGTTGACATGGCTCAGTGGCCCGGACATGAAATAAGCGCAGGAACTGGAGGACACGCCACGCCAGTGGGCGAAGTAGTTTTTCCGCGATGGCCCTGAGCGAAGCCCCACCCGCATGCGGCAGAAAGAACAAATATAATATCCGGAGCGTGTCGCTAAATCTGCGGTAACCGGTTTATTCGTCACTCGATCTATGGCGTAATCCATCGCTCATACCCTTCGCATTCATCCGCGCAAACTGATAATACGCCGCGGCTCAGTGGCTAAATGACCGTGAGCCGCGAAAAGCCGTGCCTGATGGCCGTAGAGGTGGATGAGATCCGTAGATTTCCAACAGCGAAAGTCAGGCCTGTTCATTGAACGCGGGATCAACCACCGATTCAGTGCTAACTCACCGATTTCACGGACTGACAACAGTGATTGGGTATCCGGCTTTCCGCTGCCGCTGTGGAGAAGCTTCGCGGCGTTGGTTGCCAATTGACAAATAAATACTTCACGCTGGATGCCGTGGCGCATGAGGTCGTCCTTGAATCCTAGCGCCTTAAGCGCCGCTCGCGTGGTGCGCAACCGCCAGTTAGGACCTTGGCCAAAGGCGTGCTGGTCTGCATATTGATGATCGAGATCTCGGAGATAATCTCGAAGCTCAACAAACAACCAGTCGGGTATATGGAAATGGCCCCAGCCGCCGGTAAAGCCAATGGACTTGAGGTATTGCGTGCCACCCAGCTTCAATCGGTTGTAGACCGCGGAGCGCCCCATGGATGAGGTCGTCACGACCGCCAACAGACGCGCATTTTTTTCCGCCTGCGAGATAATGCCGGTGGACCCGCCGTAGGCACTGGCAAAATCATCATAAATGTCCCGACTGCGAAGGAGACAAGCAATCAGCTTACCGCCCAGCAAGGCGTTATAGGGTGGGATCGCGCCAAGGACATATGCATCCATCAGGTTGACCAGTCGGGCAGCTCGGTCATTAGTATTCCAGCCGATGAATTTGTCTCTTACGCCAAGGTTGAAAACCGGATCCCCTATGGCGATCAACCCCATCAGTTTGCCATTCGCCTGGTCCCAGACTAGGTAACGCAAGCGCCTGCCAAAACCATTGGACACGGGCACAGACCACGACAACGATGCGAGCCGAAAGAGTTCGCTCTGCCACGTACCTGACGAGACGCGCTCAAGAACAGGGGAAATTTTTTCTGGCACCACCTCTCGGCCATCGGCAAAGTACTGCATTAGCTTGGCGCCGCTGCGTACAACGAAGGCTTCACTGGCGGAGAGCCGTTCTTCTCGTTGGGCCCCATGCAATGCGCGGATCGCCTCTTTGCCATTTCCAGGTGGGCAAAGAGCACCTTCCTGGGTTTTAGTGAAACCTAGCTGGTGCAAATGCTCTCGCACTTTTCGCTTGAGATTCGCTTCTCTCGGATTAACTCCAATAATAATCGCACTGCCGGTTGGCATACTGTTGCATCCCTGCTTGGAGTTTATCTCAACGAGGTAGGCGAAATACAAGCCATGCTGTTTCGCTTCTGCCGCCCTCAAAAGTAATGCGCACAGACGCCAAAAGCACCGCGCGTCGAGGGGGAATACGGGTCACTGCCGCACGAGGTCCGATCCTACACCGCCCCCGCCATTTTATGAAGAGGCGTACAGGCAAACTGACATTACCGGCACCGAGTTCGCCTGTATGCAGAATGGAGCAACCATTCTCCTGCCCCATTGCCGAGACGATAAGGGTAGCGCCGGAATCAGCCCGATCGACCGCCCCGACCAAGGCCATCCTGAGGCACGCCTCATCCAGATCTTGAACGCAACCCAGAGCTGCCGCACCAAGCGGTAATTGCCCAGCGTTCTCACTCCGCCGCCCACAGGGCTTTCGCCCCAGCTTGACGAGGCGGACGCGAAGCACCTACCCGCCAAAGCGATGGGCAACGTTCGAATTGCTCAGCAAGCGTGTCGGCACGTGTACAGCCAGCAGCACACTGCTCACTAGCGCCAGCCAGGCCGACCTCGCAACGCAACGAGCGCTGCTGCACGACATCGTGCTGCTCGGTCCGCCTCCCCTGCGGCCAGCCGGAACTGTTCGACATGCTCCAGCAGTGTCCGCGCTTTGATCAGGGCGAATAGCCCCTGGGTTTCGCAGACCTCCCCAGACCATATAATGAGTCCCCAATAGGCAATACCATGGCCTTCGACGGGGGCATCGGAAAGTGTGTTGGCCGAACGGCTACATCAAATCGCCGAAGCCGTTGACACTGGGAACACCGCCGGCACCAGATCCTTCGAAAACTTTGCTCCGTCGGGAAGCGAGATGACCTTCAGGCTGTTCTTGGCGCGCCCCGCCGCGATCAGTTCTGCCATCGGTCCCGCGCCGCCGGCTGCCAGACAGTCTAGGTGCCCCAGGATGATGACTGAGTCACGCGCTCTGGAGAGCGCCACATTCAATCGATGGCGATCCAAGAGAAACTGGGTGTCCCCACTTGCTCTGGTCATCAACAGGATCACCATGTCAGCTTCTCCCCCCTGTACAGCATCGACAGTTGCAACGGACAACTGGAACGCATAGTGCTTATCCGCCGTATCACGCGTGACAATTTCCAGTTGCCCCTTGTATGGGCAGATAACCAACAGCTTCAAGGAGACTCTCGCTGCACTAACCCTTTTGTGCAGAGCATTGAGCAATTGATAGAGCGCGGCGCGCTCTGTGGAGTTGACCAACGAGTTAGGCGTGTCTCCCGTACCTGCCTTCCTATGCCGGTAATTCTGCATCTTGGAGAAATCTACAAACAGTGCGCGGGCATCGGTCAGGGACCAGTTCCCCGCTTTGCGATGAGACGTCAGTTGCTTCTGGTAAAACAGAGTACTGACTAGGTCACCAATGTTTTCATGCATCCGGTATTGCACGGTTAGCATGCCCTTGGCTTGCGGTCCTAGCCCCTCATACAGTTCCTGGAAAAAGTTCTTGCGCAGCAGGGTTTCGACCTCCGCCAGCGGCAACGTATACCCGATGCGCTCATCCAGCACATCAGTGGTCACCGTTGGCGGCAACTGGTTGTGATCCCCGACCAGGACTACCCGCCGAGCAATGGCCGCCGGGATCATCAGTTCGGCAGCAAAGGCCTTGCCTGCTTCGTCCACAATCACGCAATCGAAAGGTTCCTTCAACAAGGCGAAATCAGTACGCGCCATGCCCGTGCAGGTAGCACCGTGGATCAATTTGTCACGGAATGTCCAGCGGCTAGCAGCCTCACGCCCCTTGCGCGACTTCAGCAGAGACAGCCAAGCTTCGTGCAATTGAGGACTGATTTCTGCATCTCCCGCGCTCAAAGCATCGACTTTAATTTGATGCCAATTGGGCTCAAGCGCTTCACTAATCTTGTCCTGTTTTCCGTAACGCACTGTAACTGGCCGCAAATACTCTGCTGCCTCAAGCAGATCCTCGATCAGCTTGGTCACCGCGACGTGAGTAGGGCCGGTAATCAGGATACGCGGCCAGAGGTGGGGAGCTTGTTCCGGGAACAGTGTCTTGAGCCACTGAACCAGCGTGGTTGTCTTCCCGGCACCTGGAGGTCCCCACACCGCCACTACGGGCTCGCGCGACGCCAATACTTGAAGCACAGCGTCCTGCCCCAGATTCAACGTCTCGCCAGGCTCCGGGCTGAGTGTAAAGATGGCGTTGTGAACCGAGGGTGCCACAAAATCACCAGTGATCGCTTTCTCAAGAGCTTTGGATAGCGTTTCTTTTTGATTGCCCTCCCTGACCAATTCAAGCCGAAACAAATCGAAAGGGTTGATCTCGGCTTCGCTCATCCGCTTATGCGTGTCCAGGATGAATTCGCAAATACCAAGTTGGGCATCCAAAAGCTTGAACGACTGCAGAGGCCATACACGATCTCGCCCGACTGCTCGTAGGCGAGGTGAGCCTTGCTCGCCCAACGCGTCCTTCAACCAGCCAGGAACACCTTGGGAACCGAGCAAGCCTGTCACCTTACGCCCGTTTTCCTCGACCTGGCCGGGAAGAAAACCACAGCTTGCACTTTGCTCCAGGTAGAGCTGCTGCTCACGGTACACCAACGAGAGTTTGCGTAAATGCAGGGCAACCTGTCGTTGACGGGCAGCCTCGCGCTGGCCAAGGCGCTCTTCATTCAAGGCACACACAAAGGACTGGAAACGATTGCGGTTGGCCAACTCTTCATCCGTACTCCCTATGAGGACGGGGGTAAGGGCCACGTAGCACCGCAAAACGTCTTCAGGCGACTCACGAGCCTCAAGCGCGTCCAGCAACCGAAAACATCGCTGCTCGGCATCGGCCTCAGTGACTAGGGCATAACGGCCCAACTGAAAGACAAGACGGCCGTCATCATTCTCATAAATGTGCCAAGGCCTATCCTGGATTGCCGGTGTTTGAAAATAGTCCCACATCTGATGGATCAGGGGGATGTGCTCATCACAGATGCCCAGGGCGACTGGCCACCAATACTCTTCCAGGCCTGAGATACGAGGGTGCAATCTCACCGGCAAACTGTGGGACCGCGAATCACCGAGCACGTCGGTGAGCGTCCAGCCGTCCGCAAATACTTCCAACTCCGCGCCTGGTTTAATCCATTGCCCTTCCTGCCTGCCAAGTGGCAAACGCAAGGTGGCATCCTGCATCTGCAACTGGGCCTCATTGTTATCCAGGCGCACGACTGTCGCTGTCAACGGCTCGCCACTGCTGCCTCTTGCTGCATCCAACAATTTCACTTTGGCACTGCCAATGCGGGCGAAGCGTGCTTCATGATCAACCGCATAGAATACTCCTCGACCATCAAACGCTTCGGCCTCGACGGTATAATTCTGCAGACGCCCGCGTAGACCGTGTGGCAACGAAATCACGGCGCCCTCGCAAGGGTAGTCCGCAGGCATTTCCAGCCAGGCAACGGTCGGCAACTGTGCGGGCACCTCACCAAATAAGGTGCGAATATACTGCGCGGTGGTTTGAAGGTAGGCGCGTTCGGCTGTGACGCGCCCCCGGGCAAGCTCAATTTCAAGCATCATCTGACGGAAGCTAGCTGATTCACGCGCGCCAAAGCGGGCTTTCAGTATCTGTCTGGCCCGTGCGTGCGCCCGTTCCAACTCACTGGCGATTTCGGACCGCATCGCCAACTCTCTTTCAAACATCTTCACGAGTTGAACCAGGTAGGGACGAATCAGCGCAGCAGTTTTGCGTTCATGTGCACCATGAATAGCAGCCAGTTCAGCTTCTAATGCTTCAATCTCAGTATTTACATCATCCAGACGTTTCCCATTCCACCAACTGATGGCAGTGGAAGTCAGAGTGATGCCAGCCAGCAGTAGCATGAACATTGATCAGCGTTTCCCTGGTTGGACTAATTCGACCAGGCGACCTACCAGAACCTCCATGCTCGCCCGCACCTCGCGCTGGTGATCATCGTTGATCAAGGACGGATCCATGACGGCTTCAAGCTTCTCGAATACTCTCAGAAGGGGCTTGAGCACATCGTCAACTTGGTTCAACCGCTGAAGCTCGGGCGCATTCTGCGCCTGGATTTTTTCGAGCTCTTTTTGTGCATGTTGCACTTGCGCCTCGGCCAGGCTTACGCGTCCCTTCCATTCAATAGAGGTTTTGTGCAGTTCCACCGCCGAATGCAATACACCAACCAGATCACGAAGTAGACCAATACCCTCGGTAAGCACTTGGGCGCGATCGCCACTCATGGCGGTATCACGCTTGATCCGCGCCTGGCGCGTCTGCTCCTTGGCCAGGTCGAGGGCATCATTGCCCCCGTTGGTGGACTTGCTGCGGGGTGTAGCCTTGGCAAGACTGGCGGGTAGTTTGAATCGTTCATTGGTCATGGTTGAGACTCCGGTCAAGCAACACTGGTGTTGAAGTATTCCACGCTACGACGCAAGCCTTGATCAGCCTCCATTAACCGCTCCAGAGCCGTTTCAAATGACTGAACATCAGGCAGGTCGCCTTTCCTGATCAGCGCCAATTCATCCAGGCAATGGCGGGTCAGTTGAACGCAACGCAGCGTCATCCGCCCCACAACCTGACGAACAGCGGCTGCTTGTGTCATCTCCCTTCGCGCCAGATCAATATCCTGGGCAAGTGCCTCACGCTCAAGCTCCAGACGCTTTTCCTCCTTGGGGATCAGAGCCTTCAAGCCGTCGCGGTGCACCTGGGCTTGGCGTAAAGTCAAGTAGGAGTCGATCGCCCCGAGTACCGCTGATGCTGCTTCAATGCTCATGAGCACCGGGTTGGCGCCTGCAGTGGCTTTCTTCAGGCCTCCCGCAATGCCATGTCGACTGGCCGCCGAGATGAAGGTTTTTGTAAAGTAGAACGCATGCCTTGGTAACTGAGTGCCCATAGTCCTTCCACGTCAAAGCTGAACCCAACACCATGTACCAGGGCCTGCCTTTGCCAAGCGCTGAGCGATGTCGTCAGGCATGTGTTGAATGAAATCCTCCGCACACACTGAAGCCTCCTGGGCCTTGACGCCGCCCTCGCGCGGCGCCCAGAGCGTGCCCGTTGCAGGCTCCCAGTAGAGCTGTTGCGCTGAATCCCGATAACGCACCATGAGCAACGCGTCACACCCTCTCTCCTTGGGAGGTGGCCTGAACGGTGGTCGCCCTACAGCGTGAAAACTCTTCCACAGCCCTGCGAGCACCCAATGCTGGGATACCTCAAGTTTCAAGGCTCTCCAGTTGGGGGTATGCGACAGGAACAAGTGGACATGGGGGTTGCGGAGCATGGCCGTAAGCTGTTCACGTTGCACCTCGCCGATCTGAGCGCGGAGCAGCAGACCATCAGGCAACTCGTCCCCCCTCAATCGCATGAAACGGCTCTGTTGTTTGTGGCTGAATACTGGGGTGGGCAAATGTCGAGGGTACGTTTGAGCCACAGCGTCAATGGGATGAACTTGCTGCTCTGCAGGTGCCGCGCTTGCAAACAATCCAGCGACGCCAGAGTCATTGAGCAGTTTTGAAGTAGCCACGCCTGCTAATAATCGCTCGCCTGATTGAGTGATGGTCTCACCGGCCGCCAGCCCCTCTTCTCCAAGCAACGCCACAATCTCCTGGATTGAAACCAACGGAAGGCCAGTCAGTTCGGCGATTTCACTCACGCTCAAATGCTGGTTCAACGCCTCAAGTGCGAACAGTGCAACCGCGTCGCAGCGTCTGGGGACCCGCGCGAACGTGCGCACCTGAAACTCGGTTGCTTTGAAATACAACGTGATTCGTGGCGACTCAGGCTGTGGCAAGCAAGCCTTGATGCTGGCAGTAACACGCCCGTTGCGAGCACGCTTCTCCGTCAGCCAATTTTCCTCAAGCAAAATAGTACTGATCTGCACAATGTATTCTTGAGCAAGGTCCAGCACCTCTGAAGGATGATCTATCCAGCTCCAACTGATCTCGGCCAATGGCACCCGGAGCACAAGCGCGCCAGCCAACAGCCAGGCGCCTCGATCATCAAAACGCTCGACCCGCGCACGCACTGCCGTGCCTGGCTGCAGGTTGCCCAAAGCGTTACGCAGCCGGGCCTCGGTCAGCGCGTGAACGCTGCCCCGCCAGCCCCTCTGGTCCCGGCTGGTCAGCACGAACTCCACATTGTCGCCTACGCTGAATAGACTGACCGGGTTCTCGAACTTGGCGTTTGGGCTCAACAATTCATGTTGAGGAATCAGTACGGTCGTGTCTTGGTACTGTATCAATACAGATTTCGGCAAGATCTTGACAACGCTACCTGCAACGATCCTTCCACAGTTCTCCGCACCAAGCGAAGTACTCGGCCCCTTGGGAGGACGTGAGGGGGAAGCCGCGCGATGCGTGCGCTCCGGTTGAGAATTACGCCCCGATAGAGACGGCTCAAACGCGTTCAGTAATCGTGAAAGAAAATCGAGCAAGCAGCGTCTCCGTCCATTGAAGGCTGATAAAGATTGCCATCCGCATCATCGCATCATGTTGTGGACTGCCGGTGCGGTTTTCGCACTCGGGCCTTCAGCATCCGCTAACGGCTATCGACTCGCATTTGCCCTCCGCAATGTACGGTTGTGAAAAGTACTAAAACGCACTTTTCAATCCTCACGCAAGCCGCATTGGGCTTGTGCTGGATTGGCAGAAGGATGATTCATTCACCCCACTACTGTGGTGGAGTTCGGGCAAGCGCATTGCAAGCCTTATGTTAGAGGCTTTCTGCCATACCCACAACCAACGCACGGTCATGCATCAGGTTTCAGGCGCACACAATCAGATCCTCATGTGCTTGCAGCTACTGTTGGCCCAGCTTGGTAAACACGGCACCATAAGGATCCTGCAAACGCTCATCGCTGATGGGTAGCGGTCTGCGCAGAAAGCTACGCCACTGCTGCGCGTCACTGATCCTTAGCTGTTTGTCGAAGTGCACCTGTACGCACGCATCCATTTGCTCTTCCACCTGATGCTTGCGCTCGATGAACGAAGCAACCTGGTCTTCATCAACCGATCCCTGCAGAAACGGATAGTGAATGCTCAACTCCGCGTTACCTGACCGCTGCAGCCGCTGGTTCACGCAGCCAAACAGGCGATCCAACCGGCCCACGCGCTGCTCATTGTCACCGGGTGAGCCGGCTAGGCCGTAGTGATGGATCTGGTGGCACTGCAAATGCAGGTTGACCCCTTCCTGGAGTACCGAAGTGGACACCAACACGTTGGGATAGAACGGGCTATTGAAGCCGAGGATGAGACGCTGACGACCTTCGCTGTTGTCTCCACTGGCGTACCAGCATGGGCTGGTGAGGCGCTTGAGGCTGCGCCACTCCTCGTCCCATTGATCCAGGCCATGGTCGATGATCTTGCCGCATAGCGTGTCAAACGTTTCCAACGCGGCGGTGAAATAGCGCAGCATCAACGAGCCATCGACCCGTAGGCTTACCCAGTCATGAAAACCACGGTACGCACGCTGCACCTCACGCTCGCGGGTCTGCTGCCGGTATTCGACAAACCAGGCGTAGAGCTCGACGACGACAGGGCTCGCATAAAGAAACCCGGCCTTGATGTAGTTCGCGAAGTTCTCCGCAATCGCCTTGTTGTCGCGCGCCCAGCCTTCGAGCTTGCGATACAACGCCGGCGGCAGGCGCGGTACCAACAGCGACCAGACGCTGTGGAGCGGATGTTCCAGGCGGTCGCGCGGTGCACCTCGCATGCGGGCGGCGGCATCGTGGACCCCCGGCACGTCCCAACCGTGCAAGCGTACGTACTTGGCGGCATTGGCATAGTCGATCCGACCTGTCTCCGCCTTGGCGTAGAACGCGGAGTAACCGCCAGTCAGGTAGTCCGATGCCGGCTCGAGGAACAGTGCAAAGACGCTTTCCGGCTTGCTGAAGCGCAGGCGCACATTGGCGCAATCGGTTTGCCCACCTGAGCCTTTCTTGACCACGAACAGCTCGGCGATGCGCGATGCCAACTGCGTACCCTCCCCCTCGCCCTCGTCTTGCCCTGCCTCCTCGTGCGCGTCCACTTCGGCAAGCGAGTGCTTCACGCCTTCATGAAACTGGGCATAGCCATCGCGTGACCAACCCTGATGACGCCAATGCCTGACTGCGGGATCGTCCGCTTGCTTGCCCCATGCATTGACGATCATTCCGGCCAACAACTCGTCGTAGCGCTCGTTGATGCGCTGGGTCAGTTCACGAACAGAAGGTATACGCCGAACGAAAATCAGGTGCTTCAAGTCCTCGAGCGCAGTGCCGAGGCCATCAGCCGCCTTCGGCACGCACTGGTCGATCATCAAGCCGTACTTGGGGTGATCCGGGAAGGTGTGAAACTGGTCGCGATAGCGACGGGTAAGGTCGCGCAACAGCTCGGTATCGGTAGCCTTTGAGAAATCCTCCACCATCCGGTCTTCGACCGCATCCTGATAATCCGCATCGGCACCAGAATCGATCTGCGGTTTCCAGCCAAACGACTCGAACCCTTCCAGGTAGCCATAAGTGAGACTCTTGTTCTCCTTCTGCCGGCCCAGGTCGGCCACCAGCCGCTTCTGATACAGAGCAAAAAACATCTCGGCATCCGGACGCCCATCGAAGCTCGCAGGTACGGCTTTTTCGTGGCGGTAGTGCCGCTTGCCGTACAAACCGCCCTGTCCCTCCATCAACCGCAGACGCCGCAAGGCATACCGTTGCAGCAACTGACGCGTGCGCTCGGCGCCGCTCATGGCTTCAAGGGCAGGATCACGATCGAGCTGGGTAAAATAACCCAGGATGTTCTGCACATCATCCAACCGGGTATGGCTGGGCGTCGCAGTGAGCAATAGGTTCCAGACACCCAGCCGGCTGTCAGCGTTGCCAAACAGCGCTTTTGCGGCACTCACACGCTGCGATCCACCCGAGACGTTGCGCAGGTAATGCGCCTCATCGACGATGATCAGGTCAAAGCCCGAGGGCCCCAAGTGCTGCTTTAATCGATGATGGCAATTGGCCGCGATACTGCCTGCGCCCTCGGGGCCTTCCGCGCGCCGCTCGGGGCCGAGCAAGCCACTGAGCGCGTAGACCGTGGTGAGGTAAAGCTGCCCCTCATTGTTTTGCACCGACTGCACCAGGTGCTCCAGCTGGTAGCACTCACAGACCGTGGCTACGGGCATGCCATCTTCGGTTTTAACTCGGTCATCGGCTTGGCGAATGTGCTCACGAATGAAGCCTTCGAACTCCCTGCGCCAATGCCCGCACAAATGTCGATTGGGCGCCATTACCAGCACCTTGGCATCAGGCTTGTTTTTCCACAGCCATGCAGCCACACCCAACGCCTGGAAGGTCTTGCCCATGCCGACTTCATCCGCCAGTAGCGCCACTTTGCCCGCTACCAACAGGTTCCACAGGTAGGCCACCCCTTCGGTCTGCTTGGCCGCCATGGATTCGCGATCATCTGCCTGATAGGTCCAGTTGGAATCCTTACGCCCTTTGAAGTTGATCCACTGGGATACGGTTTCAGGGATGAGCACACCCTCTTCAAATCGACTCATGTCCCACCCCACTTGCTTTCCAATCCGCCGAGCTCCTGCTCAAGCATTTGCCGAAAATCATCATTGGTCTCGGCAGGTAACGGTGGCATATCGACCTTCAGTGTCCGCCAACGCGACAAGGCAATCCTGCTGTCATCCTTGGGCAAGCGTTGACGGAGTGCCAGCGCCAACTTGCAGAGCGCGTTAACCTCCTGGACCAGGAACCAGTCGAAAACATTGGGCGTAGATCCACGAAGTCGCTGGCGGGTCTTGTCTACCCATTCCTGCAGGCATCCCGGTCGCACGAACACCCAGTGTTCAAGCACTGACAATCGTTCAACCCCACGCAACCGGGCCGCGAATTGGTAGCTGGCCGTGAATAACCGAAAGTAGCTGATATGCGCAGAGTCTGAACCGTCTTGCTCGCTTGCCACGGCGCCTAGGTCGGCGCTCAGCCCATCAACCTGTGGCTCACCCGTTGCAGATTCGCGGACACGAAATCCGACATCATCCTGATTGGGCACAATATCGATTTGCGCCATGGCGTCGACCAGGCCAACCAAGTCGTCGTACCGCTGCGCGCGTCGGAACTCGGGGGTAGTCTCCAGCAACATGCCGACGAAGCACTCCCGGCCGTCCTTGAGCACCTGGAAGCTGTGATCGAACAACAGTGCATGCACGTGCGCCACCGGCACTCTGCACGCCTTCAATCCGTGGCTTCGTGGTTTCCAGTCGAGCGCGAATGCAGCGTCGATATCCGGCAACTTGATCCTATATCCCTGATCCGGTTCTTGCCCTATATGCCATTGGCCGCGCAGTTGGTAAACCTGCTCCGCCCAGTCGAACTCCACCACGATGTCAAAGGGAAGGTTCTGCGGGATTTTCAACGCTTGCGCCTGTAATGCTTCGTCGCTCAAGAACAATGCCGGGCTGGTGTCCATCGTGGCGCCGAGGACGCTTTCCACTGCACTGTTGTTCGGCAAGATAAAGCCCGCCTCGATGTTGTTGCCGGGTAGCCTTTTACCCCGTGAGTCGAGCAGCGAATTGCTGCCCGCCCGAGTGAAGTTCCACGAGCCGATGGCCAGGTGCGTGGAGGTTTTCCAAAGCTTGGCATGGGTCATCGGTGTGCGCTCATCGACCGTGGTCGGGTTGTGCCGCAAGCGCAACTCATCGTTTGCCAGCAGGTCTCCAAGCGCCTCGGTCCAACCGGTACGCAGGAACTGCCCATCGAGCCGGTCCGGCACCAGGCTGACCTTCATGCGCGCCTGCTCGTAGCTGCTCCTCAGGTGGCTGACGAACAGAGCCAGATCCTTCGGCAGATAAGGGGACCAGACTGCCAGGTGATGGCAAGCACGCTCGCCCAGCAACTGGACGAGAAACGGTTGCCTCTGAAAACTGTGGCAGAACCGCACGGCTGACTCAGCGCTGGCGAACGAGCTACTGCGCCTATTTTCCAAGGGGCACGGTACGCCCACATTTGTGAACAGTGCCTGGAAGAACGCTTTAACGGACTGGTAAAGCGAAAGCGCATTGATCGGCTGGAAGTGGAATACCTCCTGATTGCGCGCCCATCCGCTAAGTGTGAGGTTGGCACTGCCCGCGCCGAGCACGCGCCCCTGCTCACCTTCCAGATAGATCACCTTTGCATGCAACAAGCTGTCTTCGCCAACACCTGGGTAGCTCCATTCCGTTTTTTGCGCAGTACAGACACCGTGCACCTGGAGCGCCGTGCGCTTGTTCTGGTCGGCACCGATGAAACGCCGGTCACAAAAGACCCTGAGGTCGATTTGCTGCTCCGTCAGCGCCAACTGAAGCGCCTCGTACTCCATGCGTGTGCGGGGAGTCTCGGCACCCAGTACGGTTGGCAACACATAGGTTTCGATGAATTCGATATCGATGTTGAAGCTGGTAAGCCAAACCCTGCGCAACCGGCCGCAGGCCTTCACTTGCTCGCTGAATGCTGAATGCAGTTTCATGCCTGGCCGCCCCGATAACCGGTCACCAAATGGTCAAACTGGGGAATGTAGTACGTGTTCACCCAGCGCTGCATGGGCGTATCCTGCGCCTCAGGCAATGCCCTGGTACGAGCACTGAGCTTGACCTTCTCGGCCTGGTCGATTTGAACCCAGGGTATCTGGCCACGCTCGCGCATCACCGTCGCGTGGTAGTCCACCATGCCGAGAAACTGGTCACTGAAGCGTTCCTGACGCGCCAAGCTCATGAGTCGCTCCAGCCGTCGGCGGCCGGTGTGCGAAAGAATGCCGAGCAGTTCTGAATGCGCATCGATACGCGCGGCGGCCGCCGGCAAGGTTGCGGCATCGCGCCCCAGCCCTTGCCAGTGCGCCTCGATTTCGCCAAGGCTCTGGTGCCGGCCATGACAGGCCAGGGTAAACAGCAGATCGACCTGAGCAAGGAGTGGTTCGACCTGCTGCACGTGCACGAGCTTGCGTCGCTCGGGCGTTTCGCTGCAGTTTTTTTCGGCCAGGGCGAACAACTGCTGGATCGGCAGGTGGCCGTCTGGATTGTGTTGAACTTGATCATCCATCACCCGCAGCAGTGCACCCGCAGCGCCCGTGTCGAGGCCAGTCAAGGCTAGCCAGAAGTCGCGCGTGGCAGCGCCTACTTGCGCGGAGTTCGGCAGTGCTCTTCGGTAGGCCTTGATCAGACTGCCCGGTACTTGCTTGAGCGCGCTTCCGCCACCTGCTTTGAAGCGCAGGAAAATCCCCTGCAAATGCATGCGCGCTTCTTGGAACAACCTGTGAAACGGCTCGTGAGTTTGAATCATCCCCTTAACTTTCACCCACAACAGTCCTGCTTCTTGACTGTGGTGGTAGTTGTAGCGGTCGTTGAAGAAGCCTATCTGCATGAACGGTGTCTTATAGCGCCCACTCACACCCAAGCCCAACTGACGCACCAACAGGTGTCCGGCTGGTTGATGGGTGAAGCGCAGAAATGGGTTACTGTCGACCTCCAGACGTGCACGAGCCTTGCTGGCGCCCAGCACGCCTTGACTGTCAACGCCGGTATCGGGCGCAGCAGTCACCATGGCATACGTGAATATGTTCTCCAGATAGACTAGACAAGCCTGGCACAGCGCCAGCCCATGACGTCCTCCTGACTGCTCACGCAATGCTTTGCTCGGGCCGGTATCAACATCGTCGAACAGGTCCTTAATCACTGCATGATGCAGCAGATTGAGCGTGTAGTTTCGTACGTCGTTCGAAACCGAATTGACCCGGTTGCGAAAGATTTCCTGGCCAAAGGCAGACCAGATGGTCAGTACACCCAACGGATCAATCTGGCTGTCGCCACTGAGGTCTTCATCGTATTCAGTCAGGTATTGGCTCAACCGCATGAGGTTTCTCAAGACAAAGGATATCAACAACGCGACCGAGCAGCTGAGATTATGCTACGCCAGTCTCACGATACAGATTTCAAGCGAGGGTTAGGTGCTGCGGGCTACAGGGCAGGCGCGGGTGCAAGGCCTTCGACGCACCTTGTACGGATCGCCGACACCACGCCTCGCGTCAGTCGCGCAGCCCTGTTGCACTCTAGACATGGTATTGCGACCGCTTGCGGTGCTCCTCCCCGACCCATCACCGCTCCTTGATTCTGGACTTACGCAGCTTCGGCGCCTGCTGCTGGACCAGTTGCTGCTCCAGCGTGTCAGCACGCGCCTGCTGGGCCGCGGCCGTATGTCGCACCTCGTCAAGCATTTGCTGCATGGCATGTAAGCGGCCTTCCAGAGCTTGCCGCTGCTGCTCGCCCTGCTCCGCCGCCACTTCGGCCCGCGCCTGCTGGGTGGCTGCCTGGCGCTGCGTCTCGCTCAAGACGTGACGGTCTTGCTCCGATCGTTGCTGAAGTTGGTCGAACTGGCGCTGGAGCTCTCGGCGTTCAACCTGGCGTGTTTTGCTCTCCTCGCGCGCTCGGTCAATTTCGCGGTAGGCGCGCTCCTCGACACCGCGCACGTAGGCTTCTTGTGCCAGCCGAGCCTGCTCGACTTGATGCAGGGTGTCGTGCTGTTCGGCCTGCAGACCATGCAACTGCTGTTGCAAGGTGTCGCAGGCCAATTGCAAGGCGCCACGTTGTTCCTGCAGATCCTTAATCTGCGCCTGACGCTGGGCCAGCAGTAGCTCTAGATCGGTCAGGCGGGTTTCAGCGCTCTGCCGCACAGATATTGCCTCTGCCGTCTGCTGTCGCGCCTGAGCAACGTCCAGCCGGGCGCGGGTATCCAATGCTAGGAGCTCCTCTCTTTCCTCCGCGAGCACCTGCCGCTGGCTGGCCAGTGACTGCTCGACCACGCCTTGAGCCAAGGTGGTCGCCTGCTGCCAGATAGCGACAAAGGCCTGGGCCACTTCCGCCGGCAGTCCGGGCAACCGCGTTTCACCGCGCAGGCGGCCGGCCAACTGTTCCCACCATTGGTCGAGCAAGGCGCCGACCCGCGCCGGGCTGCCGCGACCCAGTTCCAGGCGCACCCGTTCTACCGTCGGCCGCTCGCCACGGGCCAGCACCGCGTCTGCCGCGGCAAACACCTCGCTTTCCGGTACGCCTACCGCCATGCCCTGCCCTCCGCTATATTAGGTCTGATAATGAATGATTATCCGACCTTATTAGATTGAATCTAAATTAATAATACGTAGAACGTAATGAATAATACAGAATCATTGCAGCCATCGATTGACACGCCACTGGCGCCGCACGAGTTGGCGGCCAGCACCCGCGCCGCCGCCGAGGCGTTCATCGCCGCCGGCACCGCCGCCAACACGGTGCGCAGCTACCAGAGCGCCCTCGCCTACTGGTCAGCCTGGCTGCGCCTGCGTTACCGGCGCGCGCTCGGCGACGCTGCCTTGCCGCCGGAGGTCGCAGTGCAATTCATCGTTGATCACCTTGCCCGCCCGGGCGCTGACGGCGGCTGGAGCCACCTGCTGCCCGCAGACCTCGATGCCGCCCTGGTCGCAATGGGAGTCAAGGGCAAGTTGGGAGCACTCGCGTTCAGTACGGTCAGTCATCGTCTCGCCGTGCTGGCCAAGTGGCACCGGTTGAAGCAATGGGACAACCCAACCGAGACGCCGGCGGTGAAGACCTTGCTGCGGGAAGCGCGCAAGGCCCAAGTGCGCCAGGGGGTGGCACAGCGCAAGAAAACTGCCGTGGTCCTGGAGCCATTGCAGGCAATGCTCGCCACCTGCAGCGACGGCGTACGCGGCGTGCGCGATCGCGCCCTACTGCTGTTGGCCTGGAGCGGTGGCGGCCGACGCCGCTCGGAGGTGATCGGCCTGCAGATCGAAGACCTGCGCCGGCTGGATGCCGACACCTGGCTGTACACACTTGGGGCGACCAAGACCGACACTGGCGGCGTACGCCGAGAAAAACCGCTGCAGGGGCCGGCGGCGCAGGCACTGAGTGCCTGGCTGGAAGCAGCACCGGCCTGCCGCGGCCCGCTGTTTCGCCGCCTGTACAAAGGTGGCCGGGTCGCACCGCATGGACTGTCCGGCGACCAAGTCGCGCGGATAGTCAAACGCCGCGCGGCGATGGCAGGTCTTGATGGGGACTGGGCAGCGCACAGTCTGCGCTCAGGCTTCGTCACCGAGGCAGGACGCCAGGGCGTGCCGCTCGGTGAGGTGATGGCAATGACCGAGCACCGCAGTGTGAGCACGGTGATGGGCTACTTCCAGGCGGGCGCCCTGCTTGACAGTCGGGCCAGTAAGCTGCTCGGATCGACACCGGGCGCGAGCGAACCCCCACCAGAATAAGCAGCCAGGTCAAAAGGGGGGGGCGCCTTCTGCGTCTCAACCATGACAAACGCGAAACACTGAAGCGGTTGTGCCACTGAACGATGTAAGCAAGTGCAGCGCATACCTGAGGTTACATGGGGAACAAGTCAATGGCGAAAATAGTTTTGCTGGGAGTACTGTTGTGATAGGACACTCGCGGCACCAACACACCCACGGGCAGACTACTTCTCAAGTGGCGTTCGACGCAGGCATACACAGAGAGGAAGAACCGCTCCAGTGCGTTGATCGCGGTACCTTCGTGATCCTCGTAGAAGTACGAGAGATAGCCCATGGCATCGCGGTCGTGGATAACCATGTCTCTATGCAAATGGTAGGAATGATCTAGGCCGGTGATTTCGTCCGGGAGGAACTGGAAAGTATCATGATCGAACTCCTGATAGCTGCCTGGGTGTCGAAATGAATGAAAGTGCCTGCTGACAGTCCCCAACGTCGGAGCGTTGAACATGAACAAGTACGTCCTCGCCGCCAATCGCAGGTTCTGGAAACTCTGGAAATAGCGAATCACCTCATGAAATCCGGCTCGGTTGATCGAGGTTTTTACTTCGATAATAGCAATCACCGCCTCCGCCGGCACCACAACCACACCCTCTACTCGATAGAACGGGGCATACCGGTGCGAGTCGTAAATCAGAATGTCGCACTGCTTGGATAAACCGCCCGCACTGTCGATGATGAAGCCCTGCTCCACGCTGACCGCCCCCGGCAGGTGGTCTTTGAGGAACTGGCGAAGCACCGCTTCGGCCAGTGCGCCAGTGGTCGGGTTGTGCCGGGTGATGTACACCTTGGCCTGGGCGATCTTGCTGTTGAGTTCCTGACTCGCATGATCAAAGTAGTGACTCATGCCTTCTCCCTTTAAAGGTAAGCTGCAAAGCTGATGGCCGCCGCCGGCCAATCCCCATCGATTGTCGGTATGACGCGCCATCTCGACGAGACGCCGCCGCGCTGGCAGTTGTACGCCTGCGGCAGCTCATCCTGCAGCGCCAACGCAGTGGCTTCCAAAAATTACGCGGAATTCAAAGGTCGAAGATCCGCGAACCGCCAGCATCCACGCGGAAATTTGACCACGCCCGCCGTCCTTGGCGCATTTCCTTGAGGCCGTCCTCACCAAATCGCGCGAGAATCTGCCCAAATAGCTGATCGGGCTCCAGTACTTCCAGGAGCCGGTAGGTGACCAGCGGACGGAGTAAAGACTGATGCTCCAGGGTGGGATCGTGAAACTGCCCTGCGTGCTCGATCAGTGCATGCCCCTCGACCCCTGCCTCCGGGTGATGAATGAGTGACAGTGCATAACGAAGCTGCGGATGTGAGGCCTGAAGACTCAGGATGGTGAGCAAACAGTTTTGCCAACAGAAAGTGGGCTGAGTGAGCATCGGCTTCCTGGCGTGCAGCTCCCGGATGAACGCCGGCGTAGGCGTCACCTGACCTGTAATGTCAATTCCTTGGAGGAACGGCTCCGGAAGCAGTGCAGTTTTCTTGTAGTTGAAGACTACGGCGTCCCCGGTGTAAGTATCCACAATCCGGTAGTGCTGGCCCTTGAAACTGCGCTGAGCCAAGACCTCGGCCTGTTTCAACGACGCAAACCGGCCGAACGGAAGTGGTGCAGCTCCGTTGACATACAGATCAAAGCGGCCAGCGCGACTGACGCCTTCTTCCGAAGGTGCACCCGCAGCGACCGTGGAGAACCACTTGCGAATCCATTGCAACACCATGATCTCTCCCGTGAGACGCCAGCGCTGGCACCGGGTAATCGCTTACTTTTCAGAACACGGAAAATAACACGGCGCTGCTCTTTTGGCACCAAGCGAGCATCTGTTGTTTGCCACTGTAGGTAAGCAAGGCTGACCACAAATAGTGGTCGCCCGGAAAGCCGAATGACCTACACAAGAATCGTCGTTACACCGTATCGCGGATGGAACTGACGGACGCTGCCGCTAGGATAGAAGCGATCACAGTCATGAATCGAGCAATTGCCTGTATCGCCTCCGACCATTTAGAGATCGTGATGCGTCGTGTCACAGCAATGCTCGACGAGCCCTGCAGGATTGCCCACTACTGCCGTTTGGACAATCTTAGACTCAGACCCTGCGCTAGAAAGGTGGTCACCAGAACCTTGTTGTCTCTCCCGAGACCGCGCGTTTATGGTTCGCGCAGCCGCACTTGGTGAAGTATTCGTTGTGGACGTGAAGCGTGGCTATTTGATATCGTCCAGAGCCCTATCTCGCACCTGTCGACATCCACAGTCGGCGTCACGCACTGGAGATGCCATGGAGTGGCCGAAACTCGACCTTAACGTTCCTTTCCGGTTGCTACTGACCTTCAATGCGACGTCTCTCCTAGTAATCGTATTTTTGGTTCAGAAGGGCTACGTGCTGGGGTCTTTTTTTCCTGAGCATGGCCTTGTTGTTGCGCTTCCCAATTTCGTGTCGTACGGCCTCTATCTCTGCGTCCCCGTGCTGCTCACAGGCTTAAGCTTGGTGCTAAGTCCATCGCTGGGCAAGGATGAGTTCAAGCCAGGCCAAGTTGACTCCATTGATCATGCTAATAATAGTTTTTTACCGAGCTATCTCGGATATTTTTTCGTGGCGCTCAGCGTTCCAAATTGGGAAACCCTGCTCTTTGTATACGGCGTTTTGTTTGTTTTCACCTACCGCTCGCAAGCACTGTATTTCAATCCGCTGTTTTTATTGTATGGCTACGAATTTTATAACATAACCACTACAGCGCGCGCGTCAATTTTCCTAATCTCACGAGCCGGGTACAAGTTACCGGATGACGTCGTGATCGAAAAAGCTTATAGAATCAATAACTACACATTCATAGAAAAAGGCTGAGCATATGGATTGCGTACTGGTAAAGGTGAAAAAACTCAGAAAAAAACCATTCTTCAAGTTGATTTCTGATTACACGCTTTTCGACGACTTGGGCATTGATCCCGCCGCTTGTGTAAATTACTGTCCTGATCACAATCTGGACGAGGATTCTTGGTTCAAAGTTGAGGAGTTTTCCGCACAAACATTTTGTGTGGAGATGCTGAAGGGCGATTTTGACGCAAAAGTGTATGACGATCTGGCCAAGCGACAGTTTAATGACATCTCTTACCTAGTGGCGAGCCAAGGGGAAGATTTTTATTTTCAGAAAGTCACACCTTCACTTTTTCTTAAACGGAAGACTGTAGTCTTCGGCGAGGTTGCGGAGATTGAAGAGTCCCAGAGCCGCTTAGTGATTAATGCTCAGCCAGATGCTGTCTACCTCAGAGCTTCTGACACCCTTATCTTCAAAAACCTAGCCACTATTTCCAGTATTTTCCCCGGGATCGATGAACTGTACAAAGAAGCAACGCAAGAGGAGGTTGAGCAGTTCCTTGATAAACCATTTATCACCTTATCCAACGATTTTGCAGCGGAGAAGGTTTCCAAACCGAATCGCAAGCGTATTGCTTTGGCGATGGCGACATTAGAGGCGTTACCCGAACAAGATAAAGCAGGAATGCTGACCTACATTGATGGCTACTGCGGCCAACAACTCGTCTTTAATGCCAACAGTGGTCAGTTCGAAATTTCGACAGACAATGAACTGAAACTCCTTATTTATGGCATTGAACAACGGTTCTATACCACCCAATTCGGACAAGAGAAAAGACTGGCCAACTCAGTTCAGGCCCTTGGCTGATGTGCCCGAGACGATGTAAAAAGCAAATCTGATGATAGCGAGATCTTCCATTTTTTGAGGCACTCTCGCCTACGGGAGAGTAGACGCGCTAAGGAAACCAGCGAAACGGATCCTCAGCCTTACGGCAACTGCCCGTAAAGCGAAAGTACGAACAGACATAGTTGGCGAATGTACCAGTGCATCGTTGCTTATCGCTTGAAGATGATGTGACAGCGGGCGGCTTGCACGTTGCGTGATTTCTTCCGTTTGCTAGGCTAGAACTAGATCTCAGTCAGGCGCAACGCAGGGATTTAGCATGAGCGCTAACGCACTCAATGATCACCACTTAGCACATCGTGCGCCGCTGCCTCGGGGTATCCAGTCAGCAGGCCTAGGATTAGTGTGCTTCTGGACCGCAACGACCGCCCTGTGAGCACGACCGTTCATAAGTCCATGGTTTCAAAGAAACCCTGCTGCAATACGCTTCGCTTGATCCGCGACGTGCGAATCTGTGCAACTGAAAGCCCCCCGTGCACGACTCATCAGTGATGATTGCCTGTCGGAGCAGCCCATGGCACTACTGCAAACTCTCTATTTCATCCCCTGTCTCGGTCAGGAAATCACCGATTTTCTGTTGCAAACCGTACCCCTACGTAGACGGCGTAAAGTGGCGCGTTACCTTCAGCATGTCGACTTATGGTTGCGCCACACACAGTACAAGTCGCTCAGTGATAGCCTGCTGCCGCTAGAGGCCTATGTGTATTTTTATCTTTCACATATCACTGTATACCCCGGACCGGCAGAACCCACAGAGCCCAGGAATTACTACCTTCCAGTCTACATTGATGACTTGCTCATCCAGCGTGAACTGAAAGGCTTGGGTCGACTGAGCAATCGCCAGGCCGCTTCCAGAATCGCCGCGGCCATGAACTGGCAGGAACATCGCTTCGGCGAAAATCTGGACCCCCTGCGTTCCCAGATGAAGAAGCTCTACCGTCAAGCCACTCGCTTTGCCCATGCTACTGAACTCACAGCACACACAAAACTGTACTCAGGCGAAAGCCTGGAACTGATTTGCGGAACCTGCAGAGGTGTGGAGCACTGGGTGAGGGATCTCGCGATGCTTCGTTTGTTACAAGAAACAGGATGCACCACATCGGATCTGGCCAAAGCAAAATGCACCGATCTTCTTTACGGATACAATGATGAGTGGTATTTCCAATTCGGCAAGGATAAGAAGATCTGCCTCAGCGAAGGGAGCGCGACCCTCCTGCAGGTGTTACTCGGCCGACATCATCATTTGGAGAAATATCGCGCTGGTCACCAACAATTGTTCAGCATGGGAGACGTTGGGGTCGAGTTCGAGATGAGTGCCCACGAGGTAGAAGTCGTATTGGAACGCCGCTACCGCTTTGCGCTAATGCTGAGCAGTGTGAACTGCCTATCGGTTGCCAATCTTTACGACCCTGTCGCCACGCCCTTCCCGGAAGGATTTGTCAGTGAACGTGCCGCACCCACTCCACACCTTGGAAAAATCCACAAGGCCGTCAACCTCCAATTTACGGCCGACTTTGATAAAGCACTTGAGCGCCCCACCTCAGCAGCCTCAGAAGACCAATACTTTTACGAAGATTGGGACGCTGCGATTCGTAACTCTCGACTAGCATTGACAGAGCCGGAGGATTTACACGCCACTGAAAGACCTGCCGAGACGCAAAATGCCAACCTGCGACAGAAGCGCGTGCTGATTGCCGGGGAAGGCATCGATGAAGCGGCCTGGGCCAATTGGGGCGTAGACTAATCGCTTATTACTGTGACAGCGACGCATACGTCTCTCGCTGCGCCGGTTTGCTCACCTTTGACCGACCGAGTTCAGCGAAAACGGAGCGGGCTGTAAAATGGAATTCACAAGCGGACTGCTGGGGAAGGACAATCAGCGCCCACGCAGCGGGCCCTACCCACCGGCGATAGACCACTTGACTGGGGGTCGTCCTAGAGCAGGTTAGATCCGATTCGGATAGCCGGCGTATCTGCCTGGTCATGAAAAAAATAATTTCATGAGCTAGTATTTTCGTCATCAGCCAATTTTTTTCGCGCTCCCCTTTGAGTGAAGCAAATACTTCGTGCGTCCGTTTCGATTCAAGCCAGGCTCCCAGTTTTTTTTTGACACATGACCTTGCTTTCGCGCACAAGTCGGATGGCGTTTTAACTCCGTACCAAAAACATAGCCAGTCAAGATAGCCGACGAGTTGATAGCCTTGCCTGGGCACATCACACTCCTCAATACTTCGCCAAATTCCGGCAAGATTTTTCTTGCTCAGTTTGATTTCAGGAAGAAAACACTTTCTAATTTTTCGGAAGATACACTTCAAAATCGGAAGTAGGTCATTGACTGTCAGCTCTATTACCGAGCTTTTCACTGTCGAGCAACGACTGATGTTACTGATTCTGTAAAAGCCCACTTTTTTATCACCCTGACCTGATGCCGCCCTAGCCTGAACCTCATTGAACAGCGCACGCTGATGCACCGCAAAATCGGTGATAGCCGAGGAAAACTGAGCGGCATTATCAAAGTAAATATTGGTCGGCTGATTGATATCAAAAAACACCTGACGATCCCTGCCGCGCTCAAAAATTCGATGGGCTAAAATCAGCCGGTTCAGCCCGGATCTATTCAAATAGGACCGGCCACTTTGACTTCCCTTGAGTCGCAGCAGATGGCCACAATAGTTGCAGCCGTATGGTTCACGGAACAACCTGCTGTTTAACGAGTAATCCATCGCCCCGCCGCAGGTCTGACACGCTTGGCTCAACTCGACCTGATGGATCGGGCACTTCTTGATGAGTAGGTATTGAAATAGGGAGTAGTGCACACCACGCACCATGCATACGGGACAAACTCTTAAATTGGCTGCAATGTGATCATTGCTCGGTACAGCTGAAGGTACTAAGAAAAGTGCATCTTGTTGCGCTCTATCAAGGGTAAAGCATTCGCGAATCGCTACCGGATTCACAGCCGCGCTGTGGGCGAGGTTTGGGAATCGGCTACGCTTACCATTACCCTCTCTCTGTGATGGCGCAAAGATTTTAACCAGTGTATCTCCGTGGATGACGTTATAAAGTGCAAACCGGCTTAGAATCGAATACGCAGATTCGTAAGCCATGTACAGTGGGGCCACCGGACAATACCTGGGATTGATGCTCATCGTTTTAGTATCCGGGACGATTATCATCATCAGGCGCTCGGATCAGCAGCTTTACTATTGCGCGTTGCGGCTTGAAACCAAGATTCACGGATAGATCGCAAGCTGAACTCCCTGGTAATCGTGTAGCCTGGGTGATCCATGTCAACACTATCGCGCAAAATAATTTCTATCGTTTTGCTGAAATACTGCATCGGTATTTCCATTTTGCTTTTTAGCTTTAATTCCTTGTAAGCATCACAAAAGGCATCCCACAGTATGTCTTTCACTTGCGCCAGCCTAAAGCCATTGGCATATGCCTGTGGGACAAAAAATTTGGTGAAAGTCCATGTGGAATTGGCCGGATAAGGGGTACTGTCAAAAAAGCCAAGGCAGGTCGCGAAATCTTCTTTTTCGCGTATGCCGCGGAAAGGGTGCTCGTAAAGCATGAACCTATTAACAATAGCCTCCCCCTCCACCCCGGTTTTGAGGAAGGCTTCCTTCTGATCAAGCAGTTGCTGCTGTCCTACCAGGATGGGAAGCAATGTCACACCCTTTAGCCGCAGGTCATTATAGATATCCTTGACCCAGTCAAAATGCTGCTGCTGAAGCCGCTGAGCTTCATCCATGAATAGAATAAAGACCTGCCGTGAATCCCTGCGCGCCGCTTGCTCCATGAAATTCACTAACCGAAGATGTTTTTTTGAGAGGCTAACATTGTCATTCCACTGCTTGTGACCGACAACCGCCAGCAGTGAGTTATAAAAATTACCTTTCGTGGCTGATATTTCTCGCTTCGCATTGTAAATAACAACAGGAAAATCAGGAAAATCTTGTGCAAGGCATTGCTGACAATAAAGCATTGCCCAAGTCTTACCGTAACGGGTATGCCCCCAGATCACTAAACCAGAGTCTCTGCGACGAATAACCTTAAGCACAAGCGCGTAAGTCTCACCGATCGAAAATGTCGGGATCAAATACCGCTGATTGCAGACAGGATGAAGATCAACCTCGACGGGTCGCGTATCCTGGATGTCCATTTGCACCCTCTATTCAAAAAGTGAAAACTTTAAACAGCTTTACTCTGTCGACTTGTGATTCCGATGTCGGAGGAGACGTTTCTTCCTCGACAGACGAACCTACTGAAGTCATGCCAGTATTTTTGTAGAGACTAGTCGCTCTCTCTCGAGTCATTTTGTTACCTTTCAATTGAAACCTACGGACAGCTTCAATGAATGACTCATTTTCCGTAAAGCGGAATTGTCCGTCCTTCACGGCCTTTGAAATCTCAGTCTGCAATCTGTAGCTGTGTGGCGTGTTTGAGTAGGGTGGCGGTGGTGTTAGCACACCAACAAATGCACCAGACTCATCAAGCAAATTGATCGAAGATACATCTCTACGAGAATACTCGATGATCATTTTCCGTCCTGCCGAATTACTCCGCAATACATCCGGATTTCGGTATTTCTGGTAAGCAAAGTTAATGAACGCGCCCCCGTATTTGGCATTTGACTGAACGATCTTTGGCTCGCGAATTCGCGTAAACGCTGCCTCATTTTGATAACGGGTAGGCAGTGTGTTCGGCGGCAATGCCCTTGCCTCCATACGCATGAGGAACAAGTCCAATGGGGTGTGGCCTTGGATTGACGCGTGCGGACGACCATTATAGTCAGAGATCACAATGTCTACGGAACTTTCCAACTCTTCTAGAGACAGCAACATCTTCAAAGGGTTTTTGGACTTTGGCGATAAACGTGCCTTGATCTCATCTGTGGATTCACTCCCCGTGGTACCAATTATTTTGTGAGAAAAGTTTTGCACCAAATAGAGAAAAAAACGCTCCACAATAGGGCGATCATTGGGGGTGTACGGTCTACCGAACTCCACCACACAGCCAAGCCTATCATTTAGCACCTCAATCACATGCTTCGCCTTATGCGCCCAAGCATTATCCAGTTTTAATGTGGACCACGTTTGCCACGCCCCCGAACTTTCTGAGGGGAATCCCCCTTCATCGCGATAACGGGTATCAGGAATATTCAGCGGTGGACGAACGTGCGGGCTCAGGGCTCTATAAATCGCCGTAAGCAAGTCTACTTGATCATACTGGTGGCCCAGTGCCAATGAATACCCCAACACACACCTTGAAAATTTTTCGATTAGACAAATTAACCAGACCCTGAGAATTTCATATTCAACAGGCTCCCCATAGGCATCCCTTTCGCGAATAACCAAGCGAAGATCCAATTTGTGTCCATCTGCTTCAACTTGCTCCAAGATGTCCGATGGATCAATATCTCGGACGCTCTCGTTAGCTTGTGAGGACTTCAGTTCTTGCTCCGCTTTCAATTCTCGGTGTTTATCCTGCAACCACCTCCTAAGCCCGCTTATACCTTCGGTTTTTTGATTTAATGGGTATTGATGTCTGGCAACTCCAGCCTCAATGCACCTGCGCACGAACGCTTTATGAATCGCTATAAAGTAGTCGCCGCCAGATTTTCGGGGTCTATATCTACGGGCTTGAGCTTTCAGCCACTCATCCACATCTGGATGTTGCTCAACGAAATGCGTAAAAGCGCCGGAATAGCCTTGCGTAGCGGATGAGCCGGGCTGCGCTTTCCGATTGTATTTTTTTTCACCACTGCGCTTATAAGGTATTGCAGCCACCCAGCCAGCGGGACTTCCGGACTTGTCTAGTGCTTCGCATTTGTCGATGACTCGATAAAGCGTTGAGCGAGGTATCCCATATTTTTCTTGAATTTCCTCTAGCGATGCGCCTTCCTTCAAGAACGCCCGGATAGCTTTAATACGATTCTCCGTCGGACCTCGAAGGGCGTCCGGCAAGACCGTTAAGTCAACCGCACGCCACTTGTCACAATCATAGCCTTCTCGTTCGCGTTCGGACCTAGAAAATCGTTGATCACTCATCCTGGGCATCTCCATGGCCTAATTGGGATGCCCCACTCAATTTAGTCGAACTCAAATTCTTGACGTTTAATCGGCCCTTTCTGACCAACTCGAACACCAAAGCTGCGCCCTTCTCGCCAAAATCCTGCTCAACCGCCTGCATAGCGCTGCTCACCGTAAGTCCATGCCTTGGGAGGAGTCTCATCACTTCGCGAAGATTGCGCTCAGTCAGTGCATCTCTCTGCTTGTTGATATAGGAAAGCATGAGTAGGTAGTTTTCGTAGCGGGTACGTTCAGATTTCAGGAAATCAGTATCTAAAATTTCGCAGAGAAAGCCGTTATCGTCGGCATAATTCTGGACTTCAACGCTCGTGCTGGAACCCAGGCATGACTTGGACACCACAATGAGTGACGCGTGGCTATTCTCAAAAGCGAGCGCGACCGGGATTCGAACTTTGTCCAATTCGATGAAACGCTGGTTCACGGTCAAATCGCTCACCCAAGGATCAAACTCCACCTCGGCGAATCGCCATAGAGTGGGTCGGCAGAACAAGCTGACCTTCTCGTTTTGCTTATGACTGAACACCACGAATTCTGGAGCGCCCGCTGGTCTTGAAGGATGGGAGAGTGGGTCCATTGCCTACCTTTTTGAATAATGCCATTGAAATCAACAAGTTACGAAGTTTCAAAATTGCACATGCACTCGATAGTTTCACAATTAGAGAGGGATTATGGGCGACAGATAGCGCATCGCTATATTTTATAAGAATAAAAATATATTATTTATTCCAGAATGGATTAATAGCTCAGCGAAAATGCTTAGGCGTGGTTGTTAAATACGATGAATCCATTTCAAATGCTGAGTTTCAAATTTTGAGAGTCTCGAATTTTCGAAGTCGCAAGTCGTAATCCCCATACTCTTCTTCACGATCCATCTGCACCAATCGCGTTTTGAGTGGAATGTCCCCCGCCAACACCCTCAAGCCCTTGTATTCCGGGGCCTTCAGCACACCAGGCGCCGCGATTCGGCCGGATTTTTTAACGAAATAAGTGGAAAAATTCTTCCGCCAAAAAATCGTAAAGCATTGATCTGCATAGCTTTTTAAAAATGCACTCCAAATGGAATAGCTCTCTCGGCCAAGGAGAAATTAGTGGAATCGGTTTT
This sequence comes from Diploscapter pachys, assembly GCA_002287525.1. Lineage (NCBI taxonomy): Eukaryota > Metazoa > Nematoda > Chromadorea > Rhabditida > Rhabditidae > Diploscapter > Diploscapter pachys. The sequence goes on from LIAE01010009.1 coordinate 32,438, forward strand.
GACGCTGCGAAACCCCACCAACCCTGAAAGCCTTGCAGGACAAGGGCTCCAGCGCCATTTGAAGATTTAAGTGGACATTCCGAGCTCCCAGCGCCCGAGACGTAAGAGGCCCGCATCATTTACCAAAATCCAAGAAGTTGAACACATCAGAAAGGCAAGCCGCATCGATTGATGCATTGCAAAACCCCGATGAGTTGGTTGCTACCTAACGCGTGTCCCTGACTCAAAGCCCATGTTAGCTACCAGCTCGTGCTCAGCGTTCTAAACCGGCCCTTTGGAGCACGCATCGCATGCAAAAAAGCTTCCCAAGGTGAAACTATTGATGTCAAATCGGCATCACATTGAAAGGTTACGCTTACGAAGGGAGGCAGCTGTGGTTTCAGCGTTAACGGTGGAAGACGTTTTTGGTGTCAGCGGTAATGATGTAGCCAGCTATGTAGAACGGGATCATGTCGATGATGCATTCTTAGCGGCCCTCCACACCGACCAGCAAATCGTGGTCTACGGAGCGTCAAAGCAAGGCAAAACTGCTTTGGTCAAGAAGCATATCAACTACGATGACAGCATCGTAATCACTCTTTCCCCTAAGACTACGCTCCGGAATATTTACCAGGCAATTGTCAGGAAATACGACGTGCCATTGCTTGCTTCCTATACGGAAGGTACGGGAGATGCCTCTAAAATTCGTGGCAAAGCATCGATTCAGGGCACGATTGCCGTGATTCGTGGGCGCGGAGAAATTGCGGCGGATGTTGAACACTCCAGCAAGCTTGAGCTCAAGTACGACCGCATCGAATACAACCTTGACCTACCAGATGATGTTGCTAGCCTGATAAGGGAGCACGGGACGGCCAAGCCAATCATCTTAGAAAACTTCCACTACCTTTCAGAGGAAGTCCAGAGAGAGTTCGCATTTGATTTGCGGAGCTTTCACGACCTCAAAATAAAATTCATCATTTTGGGTGTCTGGAAAGAGGCCAACAGACTCAACCAGTTCAATGGCGAACTGCAGGATCGCCTGGCCGAGGTGCCGGTTGAGCCATGGAGCGATGAGGACTTCCGTCGAATCGTCAAGAAAGGCGAGGATCTGCTCAACGTGAAGATGGCGACTGCGCTGGTGGAAGAGTGCATTGACAGTGCGTTCAGCAGTGTCGGGGTTTTCCAGGAACTCATCAAGTACACATGTTTGGAGCACGGTGTCAAAGGTTATCAGGTCGCCAACAAGTTTATGGATGATCCGAAGGCCCTGGCCAGAGCCATCGACAAAAAAACGAGCGACTATTCTGGACGACATCTCAAGAATCTAGAAGCTATCGCCTGCGGTAATGCAGCGACGGTAGATAAATCGAAGCCTATCCCCTACTTCCTAAGCTACTACGTCATCATGCACATCCTTGAGGTTGGCTTTGACGGGTTTAACGGTGGACTCAGCGCCGATGCGATGCTGCCAGCGATCAAGCGAGTTCACCACCGTGCTGAGAACCTAAAGATCGCGCATCTCACGAATGCGCTTACCGGTCTCACCGGCATGCAGTCCGGCAAGGGTATCAATCCACCAGTGCTCGCGTACGATTCAAACTCTCGTCAGTTGAAGGTCGTTGATTCCACGTTCTATTTCTTCCTGAAGAACGCGAATCTTGGGCTAATCAAGGAGGATATTTTATCTCCGCTGGATGCGCTCGAAGAGTGCTAACAGGCACAACAGTCTTTACCGTGGATCGCGGAGCACATGGATGGCCTGATACGCTCCGCACCGGAACCTACGGATCTGATCAGTGTTGCAGGCCAGTAGAAAGGTGCGCTAATCGAGAAAGAAGCCACGGCGTTTAAACCATTTGGAGTGGGAGTACTCGTGGATCTGGCTGAGGATTCAGACGCTCCCCTGCGACGCACCCACGGCGGACTCAGGGCAGGTGCCAAGGCGTTCAGAGTGTATCTGCTGAACGCACAAGAGGCAGGTGTAAACCACTTCGCTCTCAACCTGAAGGTCAGCAATCGCCCGTACAGGGAAATGCTGCAAGAACTCGCGACAGAGGTCTATCTTTCTTCAAATCACGCACCAGCCCATAGATCATCCAGACTTGGATTCGGGGTGGAGTGAACCGCCCCGCATTCATATCGACGGACTGCCGAACGATAACTGCCTCGTCCTGACGAAGACTTCACCTGAACCTGTTCGAGGCTCCATGAGCAAAGCGGGCCAATGATGACTTCCTTGATGGCACTCAACTCGCCGAACGAAGTCAGCAGTTTGTGGTAGCTGGCTTCCTCATCCAAGGCATTCGTCGTGGTGCCGTTCTCGTACTTTCATCGCGACTGAATTGAAGTTCAATGACTGCTCTCACCTCCTCCTCGTGCTTGTAAAACAGTATTTGTAGCAGGCCGCGTAAGGCCTTGAGGGAAGTATGCGGCAGTGCGCCGCCTTACCTCGTCTCGTCCCCCCTGAAAATCTCGCCCGATTTACATATCTATTGGTTCGAAAATCATTTTAAACAATTAGTGGAAAGTCACGAATCTGGCAGAAACAATTAGTGGAAAATCACGATTTATTTTGTTTCTTTGGTGGAAAAACCATAGAAGATTCCACTAATTTATCGAAGAGCTCGGTTTGGCCTGGGAAATACGGGGCTTTGGGGCTTTCCACTTAATTCGCGACTGGCGCACCATCAAGCGCCTCCCATCGGGAGCATTTTGCCTGCCGACAAACGACGTCCGAAGCGTGCCATTCGCCTTCGATCGATAACCCTGGAGCCCCTCTGGAAACCCAGAGGCCGTTATGCCTTCAATTCGTTTTGATCCTGAAACACTACGTTCAATCACGAGGGATTTCGATCAGGGAGATGCTACCTGATGCTTATACGCTGCCGGAAAATCGAAAGGAATGCCGACAGGAACTGCCCAGGCAATGATTCGACAGCTACGTGGCGCAATTGCTGATGCTGCAAGGGGCGACAGAATGCTTCCGAATGCCATAGAAACCGCCCTGAAAATCGAGCAGTTAACGTTCAGCCAAGTACGTCGGTCGACGCGTGCCTTGACAATTTCCTAGGTGAGTTAGTGATTGGACTATCGCTTCCCCTCCTCTCCTTACCTTTCCTTGCACAAAAAGAGCTTGTATGAGCGTGGCTCTGGGAGCACGGCTGTCGTGAATCAAGCCGCCCGCTGGGCGTGCGTCTTGTCCCTGGGGACTTCCATCCTCACGCCTGCGCGCTCCGCTTGCGGTCGCAGGCAAGGGACGTATTTGCCTGGGTCAGTTGCATAACAACCTGCCGGCCACTCTAATAATTGGGAGTCATCCGAGGCTGCAGGCATGGTGGTGCGCGTAATCACATCCATTGGCCTACAGCCTCTGATTCAACGGGAACTATGGATCAACGTCGGTCTGGCTGATCTTTTCGGTTCACCGGGCGCTCCTCAGAGCGTCGGTGATACTCAGTGGTCGGCGGCGGCGGTGTCTTGTTTTCCTGATTCTTGGGTTTCTGATCGTTGCTCATGCAAATAGCTCCTTGCCGATGTTGATTACTGCTAACAACGACAACGCCCAGGCGGCGTAGACCATCTCGCTGTAGGCAAAATCTAGAGGTATGGATTTCTCGTCGATGGCTGACTTCAGTTTTTCCAATGTGTCTATATAGCAGTTGTAGACATGCTGCTGGTGATCTGGTGCATCAGCCGCTTTCATCCATTCTACAGTCTGGCGACTGTACGGCAGCGTTGGGCAGTCCCGAATTCTCAGAGCGCTCAGGGCATGACCCCACGAGCACACCACACAGAAAGCTGCAGCCAAAAAGCACCCAAGCGCAATGACGTCCCACGGGCCGCTAAGGGCGAAAAGCACCCTCCCCTTGGCGCTGGCGAGCGCCGTCAATGCGGCGATCACCACCGAAACGGCGGTTAGGAACTTAGCGCATTTGTTCTCGAAGTGGTCGAACCGGGCCTGTTCATCCTTGTAGCGGTCTTTCAGGTAAGCCAGGGTGTCGTCCATGATGGTGTCCGTCTGGCCGTCTTCAATTTGAAGGTCGGCGATTCTCAAAACTACTGGTAAAGCGAAGCGTTGATAAGCCAAGCTCCCGCTACTACGCCATGGAAGCTGAGGGGAAGTCATGAGCTCAAATCACTATCGCAGTTTGGTGCGCGGCCATCAGCAGCGAATTGCTCGTCTGAGAGAGTCGCACTCGCGAAAGATCCATGAAGCGGCAAAGCATGGTGAAGCCGCACAAAAGGCCGCAGCGGAGGCAACCCGGGCTCAGTCTGCTGCGACCGCCAGAACAAAGCAACAGCAGGCTCAGCGGTACGACGGTTTGCGAGCCAAGGCAGAGACAGATGCTGCAAAAATCATCGCTGATATTAACCGCGAAATGGTTCGCCTCACTGCCGATCAGCAGCGGCTAGACAAAGCCCTGGAGCGTGCGCAGATTAACGAGGCCCGTAAGCTCAAGGCTGAGCAGGAGCGATTACAAAGAAAAGCACTTCAGGATGCCCAGGCGAAGAGTCGCCAGCTTGGTTCTCTTCAAGTCGGACTCGCCTATCAAGTGGCTCGTGCAGATGAGCTCGAACGGGAGCTGGCAAAGCTTAAGGAACCACCTGAGCAAATTCAGATTCTGTTCTTTGGTGCTGACCCTGGTCGCAAATCTGAGAAAGCGTTGGATCTGCAAAATGAGATCCGTCAGGTAAACGCCCATATTCGCGCCTCGAAACATCGAGACGCGCTGAAGGTTGATTCGCACTGGGCAGTGCAGGCTGAGGACATCCTTCAAGCTCTGGACGAGAGCGAGCCTGCTGTCATTCACTTCAGTGGACATGGCACCCCTGGAGGACACTTAGCGGTGGAAACGCCGACTGGTGAGCCCCACGTGGTACCGTTGCAAGGGATGCTTCGCGCGGTGGCAGGCAGCAAGCGATACTTAAAGGTCGCTCTGTTCAACTGCTGTTACTCCCGTGAACTGGCTGAACAATGTTCCGAGCACCTTCTCGCAGCTATTGGCATGGATGGCGCTATCGCCGATGTGGCAGCAAAAGACTTCGCGGCGCGATTCTATGCATCGATCGGCTTTGGACAGGACGTTCACCAGGCATTTGATAGGGCTGTCACGCAGCTAGAGATGAAGTACCCCGGTGAGGCTCATATCCCTCAGCTCTATGTGAATCCGCTGGCTGAAGAAGGTGAACTGACACTGGTCAAACCCTGAAACGGGCAGGTACCGATAATCAAAAGTGGCCCGCGCGATAGAAAGAGTGCCTAGCCTTCCATGAAGGCAGTGACCGGAGTAGCTAGAGATCTGGCAGCAGTGTTGGCTTAGGTATTTACTGCTAAAAGCCAAGATCTCCGAGAATAGCTTGCAACTGACGTCGTAGCCACCACCCGGTTTTCCCTCCTTCTATAGTGAAGGAAACTCGGGGGCAGCCACTATATGAGTACCAGGCCCTGTGATCAGCTCGTTGGTGAAGACGAAGTCGTAGGAAAATTCTGACATCTCGGATTTCATTATTGCTGCGTCCTTGCTGTTCATTCATGGTGAAGCATCGGTTTTTACTGTCCGCATACAGCAACCCAGGACTTACGAAAAATGTAAGCCCTGGGAGAAGGCTGCTATCTTGCTTGAAACATTATGTCATGATCCCCAAGTAAATGCCCGAACTTTTCAATAATATCACCTCTTGGGTGAGATACAGTCATTTTCACATGCGCAGGCAACCGCTCGCGCATACTGAGGAAAAAACCGAAGCATCCGCTACCGTTTGGACTTTTGCCTACTGTGAGGACTACTTCTTTCACCCCGGCAGGAATCACCAATGATTGGGCGTATTGCTCAGATGCTCGCCTACTAAAAATCTCATGCAGATCCACTTGGATATCAATTATTTCGGATGGTGGTAGCAGGTGAACTCCACTGCTTAACGAAATGGAAATTTTATTTTTCCATATGCCGTCTTTATTTATCCTTTCATACGTTATGCCAATCTCCCCTCGGTAATCATCTTGAAAAGCCGAGAACATAAGAGAGCCGAGATGGCTTCGTGCGGAAGCTTTATCTGGATCCAGTTGTGCAAGAGGATTAAACTCTACCCCATCATCCTCAATTGTAAAAACGTTCCCGGACAGCGTGAGATTTACGTGCCTTGCTCTTCCGTGAGTGAAGGCATTGTCACTCAGCTCGTACGACACCTGCGAAATAGACTCTTTAATTCTCTCTCCAAGAACATTATGAAATGCAGGACGGGAGAAAAAAGCCCTGAATTGATCTTTCGGAGAGCTTATAGCAATGGTGGTACTTTGATGTCCATCTAGCTCATGGTAAATTGGTAGTCCACTGTAAAAGCTCTTGAGGAGGCTTGGGCGAGCTAAGATTTCTGCCGCAATATCATCCCAAGACCAAACATGAACATCAAATGGATAGATGTTGTTCGCATTCAACACTCTAGCGTGCTCTTGTATTGATTTGTCTCTGGCGGCAGTCGTCGCCACGGAAAAACTTTTAAGTTTTGGCTCAAATGATACGGCCTTATTGCACTCGATACTGAGTTCCGATGGTTTTAATTTGCTTCCTAGATTAGCGTCCTTATCCTTGCACTGAACCCCCGCCCAGAGCTCTGTGTATATTGGCCTGCCATAAACATCAACGCCGCTTTGAGGCTGCCCACTTCGGCCGTTCAGCTGAGCATTAGCGTCGCACCAAATTTCTTTCCAAAGCCTTTGGCATATCTGCTCAAAGTCTTGCCAGTTGTCCGGAGCTGGAAGTCTTACTTTCACGTGCCTTGGTCTCTATTTGTTGATATCAAGAAATGCCGAGCTTTTATAGCTATGTTATCCATGGATTTGCAACTTATCGATGATCGCCTCACGCACGTATTCATGACTTACCATCGATCCGCTCCTTTGCTTGTTTTCAAGAATCATCGTATCACCAACGTTGCGCGCTTGATGCGGGGCGTTTTCCGCAATGATATCAAAGGGCCATGCGCAAGGGTAGATCAACCTCAGCGAAGGCTGAAGGAAAGTGTTCTGGAGAGCTGAGATAAAAAGACTAGAATCATACAACTGGACAGATGCTGTACGCACGGGGCTACCAAAATCGCCGCCCTGCGCTTACACCTCTAAAAGAAATAGTCGAGCATGGATGCTTTCGGTCGCCGAGGACAATTAACATAGTATTTAGCTATGTTTTTAATAAGTAATTTTCAACAGGAAATTGCTAAAACGCTCATCTCGTCCGGATTTAGGATGCCATGCGAATTTTCACCGATTGGTGTTTGTAAAGCTTTATACGGGGGTTTTCCGACTCCCTTAAGGGTGCGGGTGGCGACAATTTAATTGTTTGAATCAAAGTCGGTTACCTTATTCGCTCACGACTTGGATCCTACAATATTCCCCACGATACGGTATTGCAGGTACTTCTCTGCTTCTAATTTAAAATCGACCTTGTGTGAGGTGGCTATTTGATGGATCTCGCGCTCTTTCTTGCACAGTCTGGGATCCACTACCACGTTGCCATTAGGGTCAAAACCAAAAAGGCCGTCATCCAACAACCGGTGTAGCGACGCCGTTAGAACGATGCCGTTATATGGATCAGTCAAAGCTGGATCATCAGCTTCGCAGCTCGCCACCGGTTTGATGTGTGCTGCTTCCAGCGTTAAAGCGGAACCCGTGATGGCACAGCGCTTACCCCACAGAGCGAAAGTAGCCAAGCTGAAATAGCTCTGAAAATTCCGAGCTCGACTCGGACGAACGGTAAAGTGTTCACCGCCCTCGAAACCCGTTGCGGTGAGATCCAACGCGGCTCCTTTGAGGTGATCCTGACCAAGGCTTTCGAGCTTCTCGAATTGCACTTCGAGCCACCCCCATGGTTTCAAAAGGTTTGGTTTGGCACCTGCATCCCGCCATCGAGCTCTACGCTGGGTTTCCCTAGCCCTCTTTCCATTCTTTATGACCCAAAAGGCCTCACTTTCATCAGTCAGGAACGCTGCCTGCAGCCCACTGAGCACCGAGAGGTAATCACTAACCTCAGTACGGGCTTTAAATCCCCACCTGTATTCGCCTTCAATACCCTTCCAGGGGAGGAAACACCAGCCAGGAGTGCTCGAATAGCGACCAACTGGCACGAAAACAGTTGGATCCCCTAAGTTATAGATTTTGGGATCATTCACGAGCCTTTCTAGGAAACCTACTCCCATGCCCGCCTCTTGCTCTTTGGAGTTCATGTGGGAAACGCTGCTTTTTTTCATCGACGTACAGAAATTCGACGCCTTCAGCAGAGGAGTATAAATGTTAAGAACGACATCGCGAATCGAGCCGTCGACAACCCGGCGCCGAGGGAAACCGTGGTACAAGGTCTGCTGCCGACCTCACCAGGACACGCTAATCATGAAAGAACTACGGACAGCCGCTGAAGTCCTTGAGCGCTTCAGCCATAACCAGGATGCGTTACGCGCCGCCGTCGAAGAGCTAACCAAATGGGTCGGTGAGCGAGGAGCAAGCACTGTGGTTGGAAATGTGAATGGTGCTTTGACGACCCTCTACGACAACATCGAAACCGTGCGGCAAGGTATCGCGGAACTAGTAGCAGCGAGCATCAAGCTCACATCAGTGCCCCTGCGCGCATTCGGGCAGTGTGCGGTACCACTCAGCGTAGGGCGTGTTAGTAGCCTTGTGGCGGTTGTAGTCCGGACTGCCGTCGCTTCACCACACCGGGCCCCTCTCCCCTAGTGCCCTTTTCACCTTATCTACAGCTGCTCGAGCGGTACGCATCTGATCTGCATCATTTGTTGCCCTCGCTTCTTTGACGGCTCTCCGCGCCTCCATCAGTAGGAGCACGATGTGCTGGCGCTGTTCATCAGATAGCACGGGATTGCTGCAGCGCCATAGCTGACCTTTCACTACGAAATAGCGACCGTCTGGTGTCGTGTGGTGCATCAAGCAGATCTCATGAGCTGATACTTCGAAGACACCAGCGACGGCTCACAAGCTGCACAGGAGAGATGTATGGATCGCTACACAGTGTTAATCTCAATCAAAAGAGCGCTTAAAGCCACACCGACTCAATGAGCGAGAAGGGTGTAATGAGTCTTCATAAGTTCTTTGGAGTGCATTTGTAAGGCTCGAGCTGGCTCACTTGCCCCTGCTGATGATCACAAGTCAATAAAACCTTTCGTAGTCGCCTCGGAAATCACCGAGCTCCACCAAACCCTCCAGCACAGCTGCACTCGATGTGAGGAGAGACTGCGTACGCTGAGGGCTATCCCAGCCCGCGGCGCCATGCTTGCCACCATGGAATAGATTGTTGCGAACTGTTTTCACCGTTCGGACAACCTTTGCTAGGTCAGATCTACAGTCTTGAAATCCAACTGGTGCCCACTCCAAAACCAACCCGGCCCCAACCACTTGCCGATCAGGTGGAGCAGCAAGCAGCTCTGCCGCTTCAGCTGTCAGCACGTAGGTTTCGGCATGGCGCTCTACAAATTTGTCCCAACCTGGTTCAGCTTTCTGTCCAGGGATTTCGGATTTTAGGTAACCGTTCTCTTTGAGACAGAACTCAAACCGTGAAAACCAGTAGAAGAAGTCAAACGCGAGCAATGAGAGCTCGGTCGGTATCTCACCTTTACGCATAGCACCCTCTCGAACGGCCTGAGCACAAGGGTGAAGAATAACTCTACGAGCGTGAGAGCGCAGTCACTGGCTGAGCACCCAGGAATAGGTATCGCAACGCCCTACAACGAAAGCCCAAATCACACTGGCTCAATGCACCTCTTCTCTGCTGAGAATGAGCGTAACCGGAGTGAAATCATAAAGCCGTCACGAAGTCAGCGGTGTCTGATGCTTCACTGCCTGTGGAATAGCTATTTGCACTCACACCGTGAACGGACCGGGTGCCGTGAGCGGCGCATGTCTGCTTAAGAGCCGCGTGGTTGGTGTGGGACCCGGCTT